>OVBA01001691.1:0-41019 GCA_900406435.1 Lepidium aucheri | reverse complement strand
GTGGAGCGTCCCTTCCTTGGGATTGACGAAAGGAGGATAGTGACACCACCTAGTCTCGGTCTTGCTGAAAGCTTAAGGCATCACGTGATGCTCTTTCGTCCAACGGTTGGATTGACCATTCAAAGTAGCTGACTTGTTCTTGATGGGCTGATTATGGGCTTTATCATTCAAATGAACTAAAGCTGACCCATCTAAATATGACTTAGCCGGCCTGACCCATTTGTGTATGAACACCTTCTCTTGTACCTTGTGTAGCAAGTAAGGTTAGCTTGTGGTACAAACTAACAAGTAGTAGTTGATATGGGTCAAGATATGTATCTTTGGAAGCATTCAATCTCTCAGTATTGTGACTTTTTTCTCATTTTCTATGACTTTGGATCAGTTATGTTCTTCTAGTTCTTTGGTTCCTTGGCATTCTATTATCTGGTTCTCTCAAAGTGTTCCAAGATTCTCGTTTATTTCATGGCTTGTTTTTAGGGACACACTATCCACTGACTTTTGTATGCGTCTTTGGGGACATACTCAGCATTGTGTTCTTTGTAGTGAAAGAGATGAATCTAGAGATCACCTCTTTTATGCTTGTCCTTACAGTTTTACTATTTGGATTTGATATGGTGTTCTTGTTGACTCGATCACACTAGATTGGAAGGGTACTCTCTCTAGAATTTCCTCTCTCAATTTGACAGACCGTATTCTGGTTAAGTTGTCATTCCACGCTTCTATCTACTATATTTGGCGAGAAAGAAATGGTAGAATCTATAACAGAGATTGGAATTCCTTCTTTACTCTTATCCGACTCATTGATAAGGTAGTTAGGAACAAAATTTCCTCTCTTACATACAAGGCTCCTCACAGGCTTGAAGGTTTAATGAAGAGTTTGTTTGAGGCTAGATTATCTCACAGGTTTCTAGACCAATCCCTGGGAGCTTTTTGTAATGTCTTTCTCAAGATCTTCTTGATTTGGCGATTAGAAACCTCAACTTGTCATGAAGTTTTTGGGTGGTAAGGGGTGACCACTGATACAACGAGTTTTAATCCTATATCCTACTACAAGTGCACAACAAACATAATAGTACTTAGGGGTCGAATTCCTTAGAGAACCAAATCACACTATTAACCTCTATCAAATCGCAAGCTATATCAATCAAAATCAGATAAATAAATACTAACAACTTAACGTGGATGTAAAACATTGCCCGAGCCATCTCTTGTATTGTTTTGATCTTTCGTTCAACAACTCTGTTCTGTTGTGGTGTCCTTGGTGTTGAGTACTGATGTCGGATTCTCTGAGACTGACAGACCTTTTCAAACACATCATTCTGAAATTCTCCTCCATGATCAGTCCTGATTTGCATAATCCTCCCTTTCTCATATTGCATGTGTAGAACAAATATCTTGAAGCTTTCTACTGTTTCAGACTTGTCCCTTAGAAATCTAACCCATGTAAACCTAGATAAATCATCAATCAACACAAGGATGTACCTTTTTCCATTGATACTTTCTTCTTGTATAGGACCAATGACATCCATGTGTACTAACTCAAAGAATTTCGTGGCGGACACTTGAGACACCCTTTTGTGTTGAACTCTTGTTTGTTACCCTTTGTTGCACTCTTCACAAACAAGTATTTCTTTGTCCTTTAACTTTGGAATTCTTCTCACAACCTTTGTGCCAACCAGATTCTTCAGATGATGCACATCCATGTGTCCCATCCGCCTGTGCCACATTTCTAGCTCTGACTCAACATCAACATAACACGCTTCAGAGATGCACCAGCAATTATTGTTTGTCCTGTTGCCAATCATAACTGTGTTCCCCTTCAAATCACTGCTTGACAGTCTGATTCGGTAAAGGTCACCTTCAGTCCACTGTCACAGAGTTGGGTTATAATGATTAAGTTTGTTATCAAACCATCAACGTAGTACACATCAGTGAGAGCTAAAAGATCTGGACTGTGTGTTTTACCTTTGCCCTTTACTCTTCTTTTGCTTCCATCTCCAAATGTTACTTTAGCTTCCCTTGTCTTTTTGAAGTTAGTGAGAGATGATTTACATCCTGTCATGTGCTTGGAACAACCATTGTGAAAGTACCATGAGTCATCCTCAACCGTTGTAGTTGAAATATGTGCTACATTTTCCTAAAGTACACAAGTCTGACTTGCTGATGAACAATTTGTATTTCTAACCACTGTGCAGCTTGATTCTTCCAACAACTTACCATATCCCAGATTTCCATTGTGAGATCTGCATACAGATCAGCCTTGGAAACCCAAGCATGTGAGAATTTTGTTGGTTTAGGATAACATTTGTTCAACTGCCAGAGTACATGAAGTCGTTCCACAATCGTGTAACATAAGATCCTACTGTGACCATGCTTGTTCTAGTAGCTACACCGACGTGTCCTCCGTCGTATGTTAACACAAAAAAAATTTCTTAATGAAGCACCCTTTTTAGACTGTACCGGACTCCCAAATGAACCACTTGTTTCAGGCTTGATGATTTCCTGTTCTACAGAATCAGTACTTCTTGATGCTTTGTGATATTACCTTTCCAAGAGCATTGCCTTTTCTCTCCCTTGTTCATACTTGTTTCGCCATAGATCTGCAAGATTCTTCACCATGTATTTAACAATTACAGTTGCTTCCTCCCTCAAATGATTTTCTTTTAGTGTTGCTTCAAGTGTCTTCATTCTAGCTTCTAGACAAAGTTTATCCTTAGTGAGTTGAAGCTTGTCCTCACAGATTTTTACCCAATTGTTGTACAGTATGCAGTACTCCTCTTTAGAGTCAACTTCACCATCTTCATCTGAGTCACACTTAATTGGAACCTTCTTTGTTCTACTACTGAGACAGATGAAGTCCAACAACTCATCCTCCTCTTCTGTCCGCTTCAAGAAGTCTTCACTTTACATGCAGCACTTCACTTTACATGCAACACCAGCTTTAAATGCAACACTTCCCATTTTTTCAGACTTGTTCTCCATTCGTACCTCAGGAGCTTCAACCTGATTGAGATTTTAGCCTCCTATCGGTTGAGCGGCTCTGATACCAATTGTAAGTACCAGAATAGAGACACACTCTGTCACACAGAGATGAAACAACAGAGAGATTGTTGTATAGCAAGACAGACACAGAATGAGAACGCCTATACAACAATCGCTAACAGAAGAGAGAAACACACAAAGATTTTTTAAGCTTTTGTATTAAGAATAATATTAAAAAAGTATAGTCTTATTTATTCAGATTTATACAGAACCACAACTTGGTTTATCACTAGCCTATTCCTAACTACCCAAAGCTCACACAACACTACAAACTTGTAGCTGCTGCAACTCTCTCTGAAATCCCTAGTTCACACAACATTGTAGACTTGTAACGGTTGTAACACACCCCTGAACTCACTCACTCACACAACACTGCAGACTTGCAGCTGTTGTCACACCCTTGGTTTCACTCACCACGCACACTCAAAACTTGGAACACTCCATTTTTCTTTTATAAAGGCCCAACCCTCTCCCAGCTGCTAGAGACTCTTTATATAGTCCTTACACTTTTAGGGTTTTCCCTTTGGTCTTTGGACTACTCCCAAAACACTCTTTTCTATCATACTGTCGTAGAGCCTTCACTTTCTGTATCCTTTAGAACCTTTAGAGTTGATCATTCTGTTTCCCTCCTGTTCAGCTGTCATAGAACAGATAAGGGCTGGGTCAGCTTTCCCTTTCCTTCTGCAACCATTTCACCTTTTATACACTTTGGTGCTACCTTAGGTCTGTACCATCAGACATCCTACATACCACTTAGAGCTTACCATGTCAGCTATATTACACAAAAATTGGGGCCCACCTCTGTGACCATTCCAAGACACTACAAGACAAAATCTCTTATTTTTTCAAATTTGACGTGGTACAGCCGTCGAAGCCATGAACTCTTCTATCATTCTCTTAAAGTTCTCTCTTTCCATCTTCCTCAATTCTTCCATTGCTGTATCAATATTAACACCATATTGTTTCATATAACAGTTGGCACCATTTGCCACCTCTCCTCTGCTCATCTCTTGCTATTCATTCATAGATATAAAATAAAAAACTTTTGTCTTGGTACCAGGCAGACCGTGTCCATGTACATATACATATGCAGACATAAATAGCATACCTCAAAGGTGACAATGTCGTTTCTTAGACGAAAAACTGAATTCAAAGCATGGAGGATTTTGGGTTTGGAGTTAAACCATTCGCTTATTCACTTCTCATCACAATCGTACGTTGCTATAAAGGCGCAAGTGGCTATGTCATCCAATGCAGCCGAGGGTATTCCAACCTCCATGTAGTCCTCAAAGCTCGGCACGTGTCTTGTGCGTGCCCACTCTGCCGTTGCTAGATATAGAGTCGTAAGGCTCTTAATCTGCAATCTCTCGATATGAGATCATTAACACTAAATTTGGTGGTTTCTGTTTGTCTTCTAATTTAACATTTGATTTATTACCTCATCTGCACTCCCTTTTCCTCGATCACTCAATTCTTGATCAATCTCTTCAACAGTCTCAAACACAATTCAGTAAATAGTTCACATATAGCTTGGTAGGTCTTCAGTCGCTACAAGATTCCACCTGTACATTTAGTTCTTCTTTGTATCACATATATAGTATAGATCATAAACGCATGATTCTTGGTTGTACCCTAAAAGGCTCTACATACAAACCTTTGGACTGCATCAACAAGACTTCTAACTTCAGGAAGAGTTGCATAGGCATCACATGCGTCATCCAAAACAGTTAAGAGCTTTCAAAAACCATGTTTTGTAAAAGGTTTTCTCATTCGATAATCAACAAAGGCTACAACCCTTTTGTACAAACTCGTTAACCTAGAGGTAAAATAAGAGAATTACCAAACTATACAATATTAAACTCTAATTACAAAACAAGAATATATTTCTCAATACCCCCATCAAGTTGGAGTGTGTAAATTATTACACCCAACTTGGACAGAAAATCTTCAAATTCTCGACGACCAAGAGCCTTGGTAAGGATATCCGCAAGTTGTTGTTTTGTGGATACATGTCTCGGTGCAATAACACCTCAAAAAATTCCATCTCATATGAAATGACAGTCTTTTTTGATGTGCTTGGTTCTTTCATGGAAGATCGGGTTATTACTAGGATGTATATTAGACAAGTTGTCACAATAGAGTGAAATAGGAGCTGAGCAATCAACATCTAATGTCTGTAGCAGTTCTCGTAACCAGAGTAGTTCACTCACAGTATCGACCGCGCTTTATATTTAGCTTTGGCTGAAGACTATGATATTGTGTCATGTTTCCTTGTTTACCAAGAGATAGGTGAATCACCTATTTGTATAAACCATGCCGTGATTGAGCGACGTGGGAGTGGACAAGCCGCCTAATCGAAATCACACCACATGGTTAGTTATAACTCAGTCCCGACCTGCAATAGAACCCCTTGACCTGGTCGCATTTTCATATATCAAATTACCCGTTAAGCCGAGTCTCAATGCTCTTGACGAGGAGGATGCATAGATTGAGACAAAAGAAGAATAGCATATGAGGTTCCTTGTCTTGTCACAGCCAAATATATCAACTTTCCCACAACTTGTCGACATTGTGAACGGTCCGAGAGGAACTCACTGTTAGTAAGAGCTAACATGTGAATTTGTTCCATCGGATGAGATGCAGGCTTTGCCCCTAGTAAACCTACTTCAACAATTATATCCAAAGTGTATTTTTGTTGTGAAAGATACATACCAGTCGGACTACGAGCTACTTTGATGCCAAGAAATTACTTGAGGACTCTGAGATCCTTCATGTGAAAACATGAAATCAAATACACCTTGAAGTCATTGATAATTTCAATAAAGCTGCTAGAGATTATTAAGTCATCTACGTAAACCAACACGTGTAATCGGAGCTCACCACATTCATTGTGTAATGTAAACAATGAGTAATCAGAGAGTGATTGTTCAAAACTGTAATCCTTGAGAGATTTGTTGAGCTTAGCAAACCAGCATCTGGGTGCTTGTCTTAGATCGTAAGGACTTATGAAGGGGGCACACCTCAGCCTTGTTTTTTGTTCTAAAACCCAGTGAAAGTTTGATAAATAGTTCTCCAAATTACAATGCAGGAACGCATTGTGTACATCTATCTGATGCACTTCCCAATCATGAGATACTAACACCTCAATGAAAGCACGAACCATTGTCATCTTGCAAACTGGTGCAAAGGTTTCTGTATTTTGAGTCCTTTAGTCTGGTTGTTATAAAGAAAAACAAGCCAAGCTTTGTAACGCTGTAAAGTTCCATCAACAAGATACTTTATCGTAAATACCCACTTACAGCCGAGAGCTTTCTTTCCCAGTGGTAGAACCTCCACAGCCCATGTGTCATTTGCTTCCAACGCATCTATTTCTCCTTGCACAGCATTTCACCATTTCTCATCTTCGAATGCTTCGGCATAAGAACTGCGTATATTCTGAGAAGTTATGGCTGCGAGCAATGCCTGGTGATGTTCAGGGAAATGGTTACAATCAATATAATCTCCAATTGGATACCAAGAGGAATCCAGAAAATCACCGTCAGAAGCAGTACGAGTAATATTTGTCACATAATCTTGTAACTTTTTTGATGGTATCTTCATGCGACAACCTTTGCCATGCTGAGTAGGTTCAGGTTCAGGTGGTGCACTTGTAACTGTATCACTCTGTAACACGGGAGGTGAGGCCGCATGTAACTGCTCAGATGGAGAACCAACTACGTTTTGGGTATCATAAGTAGTTATAAGTTCGGGTGTAGTTTCGCTAGAAACTCTCAGAGGTAGTAACTGAGTCTCATTTTCACTTTCTCTTGAAGGTCCAGTCACCACAATTTTGGCATTGAGTGGATGTGGTTCATCACGTACAACAATCACTTCATCAAACAACTAAGGCTGATATGTTGTTGATGTAACCGGATCAGAGTGAGGCGTAGGTGAGGCATCATTTAAATGGGCATTCCTTCTCAAGAAAGATGACATCTGGAGAGATACATATTGTTCCTGTTTCAATATTGTACACTCTCGACCCCTTTTTACCATGAGGATAACCAAGAAATTTAGATGAATGACTTCGTGGAGCAAACTTATCTCTACCATGTTTTGGTTATGTGTGTAACATAAAAACAAAAAACTCTCAAGTGATTCAATGGTGGTAACCGTTTATGCAACATTTCAAACTGAGTCTTTCCATCGAGCATTGTCGAAGGTGTTCTATTTATTAGATACACAGCCGTGAGAGCAGAATAACTCCACATCTCTATTGGTAAATTTGCTTGTAATCGAAGAGATCGTGCCGTATTGAGAATATGGTGGTGTTTCCTCTCAACATGCTGATAAAAAGGTTTTTACGGTTTCTTTCTATAAAGGTATGTCGAACCAATACTCGAAATAGCTCACTAGCAATCTATCTATACCCACGTCCTAGTTCAAGCTAATCTAAACATTTTGTCACAATGATAGATCTCAATCACTCTAAACTAGCAAACTAGCAAACTAGCACAAAGGAAAAAATAGGCTAAAGAAAAAATTAAACAGAACATTGAACAGTAAAATAAAGAAAGTATAATAAAACAGAGTGCTATTCTAATTTAAGGGTTTAAGTAAATGAGAAAGGAGGATCTAAAGGATTGGGACGTTGATCGGCGATGAACTCGGCGATCCCCCTCACCGAATTCTTTGAGCGATCTCTAGATTAGGAAATCAATTAGATCGGCCCGCTCTCGCGGTGAGGATCTTGATCCGGTTCGGCTGATCCATTCGGCTCTCGCTGCGATCTCACCGAAACTGGATGCATAAAGCTCAGCCCAAGTTGTCTAATGACCGATCCGCATGCTAGATCTGTTTTTGGCGGATCAAGCTATCTCTAGTAAGGATCGGGGCTTTCATTTTGTTAGCTAGCTAGCTTTGGGTCATGTCCCAATTCAGATCTCAGCTAATTAGGAAGAGATAAGCCTTAAGCTCGGCCTTACTAGAAGATATCAGCGTTATCGATCGGCTAACTAGGAAAGGGAATCGTCGATTTCACCTCTGATCTCCCCATCCTCGAGATCCAAATGGATCTACTCGCTCCTCATTTTGAGAGGGATGAGAATGGGGTAGATTTCGATAACATGATTAAAGAAGAAAAGCTAAAACACAAGAGTAGAAAAGTAAAGCAAGCAAACATTCACTAAATCATTCCACCAATAACCATTAAAGAGTAAACAAAGCTTAAAGCAAGCTTAATATGAAAAATAGTAGAAAAGATAGAGTATTTTCGGCTAAAACATCAGATGATGACATAAAAGTCATTAGAGGGGTATTTATAGGGTCATTCTCATAACCCCAATGATCAAACCGACCTAAGTCGGTCAACAAGGTGGTCTGTGAAGCTTCCCTCGGAGTCCTTGCACGAGCTTGGGCTACGAGGAATGCTTCATTTATTTGTCCTTGTAGTTTCTGTCTGAGTTGTTGCTCCGAGTATGATCCTTGATGTGAAAGAGGGTGAGTCTTTGTTCTGCACCGGTCTTCCCTCGCGACAGATGGATTGAAGCAAGTCCTTGAGGTGGCCTTTGTTGGGGTGTTCCTGGTATCCCTCGCATACAAGCTTCGAGGTAGCGATCCGAGTGCACGGTCATTCTTGATTGTTGCTCACTTAGACATTCCAACAGCTGCTCCTATGCTCCTTAGCTCCATTTTTGCTTTTTTATGCTTATTTTACCTGAATGGACTCCAAAACTCCAAATACAAATAAAAAAGTGCAAAACAAGCCTAAACGGTCCTAAGTACAAGGAAAATCTATTTAGATGAAAGCAAAGTGACCTAACATAAGACTCTAAAAACATCAAAAATCACACACATCACATGCCCATTCTATTGTGGCGTTCCTATGCATGACGTCTCATGCACAATACCCAACGCATCAAAGTATTCACGCAAAGCTGAAAATTTAGTGCTATTATCGCTCCTTGTTGTTGATTTTCTTTTCAAACTCACGCTCAACCATAGCCAAGAAATTCTTTAATTTCATTCCAGTTTCTGTTTTATTTCACTACAACACATTTGGACATATATAGCTCTGAAAATTTGCAATTGTATGCCTTACATAGCGTTATCACTAATGCTATGTCATCAGAAGCTATGGTAGATTTTGGATATACAATAGCGTTTTTTGTATGTTAAAATAGGTCTGATATTATAGCTTATTTCGTCTGCTATTATTTTCATAATTATCGCATGTTAAAATAGAAAACAACAATTCATTTTTTTGCTAGAGTAGTCCACACTACGATAACAATTTTCAAATGCCGTAATTTTTTATATGACTATCTCTTTCGCTAATATATAATATGTAATAACCGAGTTTACGTGCTATAATTGTAGTGCATAACGTTTTTTTTGCTATAATATGTTTTTACATAATGCTATGGTATGTTCTAAATATTGCTATTACGTGTTTTACATAATTCATGTTACCTGATTTGCATAGATAACAAGAATCGAATTGTAAGTCAAATTACACAACTCAACATTCAATCCAGAATAACAAATTCATTTAACAAAACTTAAATTCATAATTATACATGCCTCACGTCTAATTGCAAAAGTAGTTTAACTTAGCCACATATAGAAGTCTCAATTCCAATCTACATTCAGCCTACCTGACAAAATAAAACTGAATTTATCTAACATTAGTTGTATTTAAAGTAGCCTAGTCAAGTTTTCTAAACTAGCAAAGCTGAACGTTGGTTACTTCATTCTCTGCAACAATACATATTTTCTATATGTTAGATTTTGAAAACATCCTCAGAAGTAGATTGAAAGCACAAAGAACAATGAAATAACACTTACCCATTTCTTTGACTTCAAACTATTGTCGCAAATTTATCTATAGGCCATGCAATCGATGAACCAAGTATATCTCTCATGTATTCGATCTCATCAGATGGCCTCCAAACTGCAGCTTCATCATTCTTCATTACATCCACCCAAACTCTAGCTGCGTTGTAACCCAATGAAACACAGTGGACTGTAGTACTTGTGTCAATTGATGCTATATGTCCCTGAGCAACAACTTGCTTCTTTCTACCAATGTCTATCAACTTGCATTTTTGCTTTTCCTTGATAACTCCAACACCATGTTAACGCTGTAAAATGGTTTGTTGATTACCAATTAATATAAATAGAAATATAACAGCAATAATATTAACAAAAATTAGATCCAAAAACTTACTGCAGATCTTCTAGTAGGAGACAGTGCAACTAATTTCTTAATAGGTGACTTTACAGCTGTGGTTGTGTCTTTCTCACCATGAGATTTTGAAATTGTAGGTGCAGTAGGCGTAGATGCTGGTTGAACTGTCTCAGTAGGAGAGTTTGGTACTCTTGTTGCAGATGCTGGACGTATCTCTTCTGTGTTGTCTTCAAAAACAACTTTCATTGTAGGACATCTTACGAAGGACCTTAGGCAGTCATCAAGGTATGTCACATCCACAGTCGGCCTCCAAATGAATGTCTGAGGTATATGAACCACATCAACGAGTACTTTCACTGCTGCAGGTCCAAGTGGCAGTCCATTAACCAAAGCTTTTTGCTCTTACGTCTTCCAACTTCCTTCTGTAATAATTACTCCATCAGTTGACAAATCAAGTAATTTGCAACGACCCTATACAAACATATTCAAATAGTTAGTTGATTATGCTATTTAAACTTAATTTACTTGCAATTGTACAAAGTAAGATAACTGACCAGTTGTGCAGCGTCTTCTGGTTGGAGCCCTTGCTCATGATCAAAACATTTAGAAGAAGGCCATGCAATAATTTGCCCAACAACTTCCTTAATTGTAGACATCTTATAAGCAGGTCTCCAAAGGAAAGTATCTGGTTTATAACCTGTTTCAATTAAAACTTTGACATCCATGGGTCCTAATCGACTACCATTCACTAAATCATTAGGATCATCCGATATGATACGACCCTCAGCTACAGTATAACCACTACCACACCAATCAATCAAATCACACTTTGGTTGTGATCTTTTGTTCACACTCTACAAAATATCAAACCAAATATTAAAGTGAGACACTTAGAACAAAATCAGAAGCATCAATTATTATAGTAGCTATGTGGTCTGATACTAGTAATGCGAAAATAAATCACTTACTATAGCAGCAGAGTTTTCACCAATTTTATGTTCATATTTCTCAACATAATAACTTCATGAAAAAGTTACATAATAGCAGCAAACATAAATATATAAATCATTTTATAACCTAGTTTTTCATTGTGTGAGTTCATTTTCTCATTCAGTGAATTTCTGTTGTAAACTGACTTGATTCTCCATCATTGATTCCATGTACTTGTTCTTCACTTGAAAACATTGTAATTTCGTCTTTGTCATGTTTCTCCCAAGTGCTCTCATAATACCTGGATTATCAGGACCTAGAAGTTGATTTAGAGTGTCTTTAGCTTCATAGGTTGCTGTTGAAGGATTGTCCTTACATACAATCTGAGCTACCTTTTTGCTGTACAGAAAATCAAATGTAAATGTAGTTACTTTAAATGAAAACTGGTATATAATTTAGCAACGAAATCTATAACTCAAAATCTTCTCAGCTGCATTCGTATTCACTGGTGTCCCATCTTTTCTTGTTCGAGACTTGACCCACACCTTTAGTCTGGACACTTCTAATGGGTCTCCGCTGCTATTTTCTATATACAATACAGAAAAATAATCACATTAGTGACAATGTCTTCTGCATAAATGTATCACTTATAACTACTTACCATATCCTCAATTAATCTTATCACACTGTAACATATCGAACAAATAAGTACTAAATCATTCTAATTTAATTAGTACCTTAAATGCTGCACTTGTTAACAAACTTACACCAATAAAAAGGAGATATGTTTTTAGGTCGCATATTCATCCTTTGTTGGTTATTCTTTGCTTTATTAATCTGAGACACTAAGGGTGATTTAGAGGTTCTCCATAAGCGCCCCATTTGCTTAAGAACATCAGCCTTTTGGTACTCCTCTTCTAGTTCAAACTTTTCCTATAAACAATTGTAAAACAATATCAAATTCCAAGATTTCTATCTGATAAACTATTGACAATGAATCATGTTTCTACCTGGACAAATTTCCATAAAACAGTCTTAAGTTCTTCACCTATCTTTGTCCAGCTCTCTACCGTGTAAGGAACATGTTCACGCACCAATGGGCTAGGTATGAAGATAGCTTCACTCACCCAGGACCATATGGTTCTGCCATAACGTTGAAGTCGACTCGTACCATGCTACTTGGATCATTTGCAATATCTTTCATTCATGTTAGTCCACGTTGTCTCTTAGTTTTTGGTGTAACCACGTTATCCTTAGGCTCAGACAACTGATGTTCACCTTCAGGTTTGTCCTCGTGCAATCCTATAACAGCAGCATCTGCATCTCCATCGTCATGTTCTGTATTTTGGCCTGCATATGACACAACTGCATCTTGCTCTTGATAATCCTCGTTTTGCTCACTAACTGTATTAGTTGGTAGTTGATCTTCTTGTGTGAGTTTATCTCCTTGTGTTTGCACACCTGCTGGTTCGTTTGTAGTAATAGATTCGACATTCCCTTCAGTTTCCTGAAGTGTCTTCTCATGTACTTAGAATTTTACCCTAGCAATCTACTGCAAGTGCACAACAAACGTAGTAGTACTTAGAGATCGAATCCACAAAGAACCAAGAATTGCACTATTGATTATTCAATTCTAATTAAAGCTATAACAAGCTGTGATTGAATTTGTGAAATAACTAACAACTTAAACGGTTTGCAACAATATATAAAAAGCATCAGACATCGGGTCTTCATCAGGAAATAAGAATCTATCAAGGGAAATTATTCAGGATATAGTTAAGCACACTTCTCAACTTGAACATAAAAATCTAACAAACCCACTGTCGTGGTGTCTATTACTCTACTTAGCAACCTAGAAATCCTAACTGTCATTGGCTCTAAAGATGCAAACATGCATTATCAAATAGGTTTAATCTGTCCACAATTACTCCTAGCAATCAACTATCGTTGGTTAAGACTAATTGCTCATCTATTCTAGTTCAGGCGTTCAACAAGCTTTCGGAAAGTAAACAACCTAAGATAAGAGATTAAGTGATCAAGCTAATCTAAGCACTACACACAGATATATATGGATAATTCCTAGTCATCAAATCCTATTTAATCCCCAATCATTGATTCCTAAATCCCAAGAAACCCTAAACTTGATTATGAAACTACTGAGGCATAATCAAAGTAGAAATAACAGACATGATGAAAAGAAAATGAAACTGCAATTAAATTAATAAAAAAAGGCTCAGAATCTTCTAAAAGTATGGAGGAAATCTTCTCCCAACTTACAGAAAACTTAATCTCAACGTCGAAATTGTCTGTGTGTAAAATAATGAAAATGGCCCTTTTATGGGTCCCAAAATCCGTAGGTACAAAACATGAAATTTAGGTTTAATCTTTCAGCAGCTTCGAGGATTGATCGATCTGTGAGGATCGGTTGATCTCTAGGCCGGGCGTATAAATCTTAAAACAGCTCGATCGGTCGATCAACAGGTATAACATCAATCCGCAGTTTATGTGCAGCTCATGCTGAGGAGAGAGATCGATCGATCAAGGTGTTGACTGATCGATCATCCTTTTTCTGCTAAAATTCCAGAAACTGCTCTGAATTGCTCCAAACCATGCTCCGCGGGTATAATCCTCAATAAAATTATTTTCCACCTAAAAAGACTTTGAAATGCAAACAAAGACTCTGAAAACATGTGAATTAAAGAGCTTAAAACTAATAAAAGTGAGGTATATCAATTCCCCAACACTGGGCTTCTTGCTTGTCCTTAAGCAAAGAACGAAAAGACTAACAGGAACATTCAACTCAAAAGAACTCATTCGTCAACACGATACATACCAAACAGAATCGAGACCCTTGTACTTCCCCCAAACTTTAACAACTATCACTGTTTAACTCCACAATCCAAGCAAGTGATCCAAATTTACCATACCGACTTCCTAAAGCGTCTAAGTACGGTATCACCAAGGGAACATCGATCAAAGGACACATGAGTTTCTCTCTCAATCTCAAGACTACCTTCTATATGGTTCATTTCCTCTCATTTCATCATTTTGCAGCAAAATTTTCCCTACTTTTCTAGGGTATCATTTTATTTTTTTTCTATCGCTGTGCAACCAATTTCTCTCTACTTACCTAGGGTATCATTGTATTTTTATATTGGCTGCCAAACCAATTTTTCCCTGCTTACCTAGGGTATCATTGTAACTTTTTAATTGGTTGGTTATTTAGCAACTCAAAGAATGTAGGCAAGAGTAGCATCATTGGGGTTTTCCTAAGTCTACTAACATTGCATCCAACTTTGTTTTATAGTTACTTCATAGATAACACATTCAACACAAACAGTTTGAAATGATTAAGAGAGGGGAACCATACTCACACAAATAAGTCTTTTATGACTGAAGAGAGGGATCTGATCCGATGCATACCAATCCCCTTGACAAGAAGATTAAGCCAGGTTAAAGGTGAAGTCGGCATGAGATCCTTCAAAAATCGAGATGGATATGGGTGGTACTGAGATAGTGTCAAGCCTCTAGATTTTCAAATAGTCAATCAATACCTGACAAGTGCAAATCGATGTTGCTTAGTTCATGATAATGCAATAATCCTCAAAAATTATAGTTCTTACAATCAATTTTCAAACTAAAAAGATGAAATAACTAAAAATATCTGAAAATCAAAGCAGAAAGAAAAATAAAAGAAACAAAAAAGTTAGCGTTAGCACAACAAGTGTCCTCCCCCAGACTTACTTTACACTTTCCTGGTGTGAGAATAACCGTAAAGAAAGCACGAATTCTACCTAAAAATTTAAATAAAGTGCATAAAAGAAAAGAAAAAGATGAGAATAGTGATAGAACTACTGCAGACTCTAACTCTCTCGTTCGCTTGGAGCTCTGCTATGATGGGGTAGGCGATGATCCAGATGCTTCTCGTCCTCTTCCTCGTCGGATGTGTAAGTAGACCCATGTATAGCAATAGTGGGTCTTGTACTCGGCTCATTTTTTTATCCCAGAAGGCTCTCCTAAACAAGAAAAGCATAGGCACCTTGACCTTTCTGAGTGTGTCCCAGATGTATTGAAGCATGGAGTGCTTCCGCTGCTCCACCTCGTACTACCAGCGCTGATACTCCCTGTTATAAAGTTATCAGAGAAAGCAGATAAGTTATACTCTGCTGAGTACTCTGGAATCACATGCTCCATAGTAACTGCTACAGCTGCGCGTTAAGAGGATGGTTGTAAAGGATCATGAGAATGCACATCCTGATCCTCAGATCTGCGTGATAAGGAGTGGCGTGTTGGGTGGACTGGGTGGGTCTGTGGCTCATTCTTGGCAACCTCTGGGTCAATGATATGTGGCTCGAATAGCACATTGGAGCGACAAGTGACCAAAGTAACCTCTGGAGCAGGAAGCTTGCACCAACATCACTGCCAATCCCGAGTATATTACCTCCACATTGTCTTCTGAGTTAGGTATTTTAAGTTCATCAGGACTCTCGAATCCATGTAATGGATCCTCTCAATCACCTGTGTGTTGCTGAGATCTATCCTATGAAACCTGAAGATGGGAGTGATGAGACCACCTACTGTCTCTATCAGAGGACTATCTGGAGAACCTCAAAAACAACGCTCAGTGAGCATGTTCGTAAACACAAACCCCTAGTTGATGTCCAGTGCTATGTGCTGATGCTGAGGCATATCGCTATCGAGATCTGGTACAACAAGAGAAATGTGTGATGAAGTATCTCTAGCTCAACTTTAGTCACTACTCCTGACTCTTCCTTGCCGAAGATGGTAGAACCGATGATTTTGGGGAATATCCAAACTGAAGGGTTCCTAATGTTTGTGAGCTTCAAAGCTCAACCCTCAAAACCTCTGTCAGCAAGACATGCCACAAGGCATTGTTAGCCGGACCATCCTAAGATGGCAGCTGTCCCTCAGCTTCCTCTCTGAAACCTTACAGCTCCCATATGTCTCTGATAGACATCGTTTAGACAGCTCCATTGTAAAAGAATGTGAAGATAGCAGTAGAAATGGGAGCATGTGAATCAGCTAAAAGATGAACATCGTAGGATGCTAATAGTTGATGGACTGGTTGCGGATACAGCGGGTTAGTCTTGTGCACTAAGGTACACATACCTAACCTCTCAATCATACCACCAACATCATCCAGAATCCCAAGCTTGTCAAGAGTGGAAGCGCAGACGAACTTGGTTGGAACGAGCTTATTCCACATTAACTGATCATAAAAGATCCCATAAAACATCTGCCAACCTGCATCATTTTCTTTGTTCTTGTACTCTGGTTCAGACTTCAGCAACGTTAGATCGGATCTATTCCCAAAGTTGGGGTGAAAGGGATTGCCCTCGGTTCTCAGCCATGGTGGGAGTGTTCGAACATCTCAATTACCACCAGACAACTGTCCTGCTTCCAATGTCAAAGATTTCTTGATCTTCTTGGAAGGTTTACGCTTGCCTACTCGGATCATATTCTGCAAAAACGACCAAATATCAGATTTGTAAGCTTCACAATTATACATCACGAAATCAAAAAATTCAAGTTGGAAGTGAGATGACTAAGAAATATATTGATTTAACTAATGATCAACACGGGCAAACATCCAGCAGTGCATTAATTAATCAATTTTCATCCTAATTCCAAATGTAAATTCCAAAATTTCCCTAAAATTCACCTTCAACCTAGCAAGTCTATTTTACGCAAATCCAACCAAAATCTGGGCAAGTGACATTCAAAATCCTTTAACAACAATGATAGATCATTGAATTTACACAAGAAATCAACACGAAATCGAAATCCAAAACTTCTAAAAAATTCTTCAAAATCATGATCTGTAAATAGGAGATTGTGAATCATACCTTTGCTAATTGATAATCAGGGTTGGATAATCAGAAAGAGGAAGAAAAAGATTTGGCGAGCATCTGGAATAACTAGTGAATTACAACTTTATTGTACCGCAATTGGAAAATCTGTATGGAATGGACTCAAAAATCATTTAAAACCGTTAAAAACGAGAAAGTAATGAGAGATTGAAGTTTTAGTCAAAAATTTCCAAAAATCGCCCAAGAACAAAATCTTTCTTTTAGTTTCAAACTTTTGATTCTTAAAACTGTGCCTTTCTATTTCAAAATTTGTTTTCGCAAAACTGAAGACTTACATGGCTCGACGATCGATCCATCGTTAAGTGGATTGATCGATCCACGAGTTTCCTTTCCATTTGTTCGACAATCGATCGATCACATCTGTGGTTGGACAATGACTACTAGAAATTGCAATCAAGTTTTCGATGTGGGTAAAGGCCTCATCTCTTGTGTTAGTTATGAAATCTCTATTGCCTGCTGCATTAAGAGAATTTTTGTAGTCCCACTCGATTCCACCATAGAAGATGTACAATAGTTGCTCATCCGAATACCCATGATATGGACAATCACGTTGGTACTCCTTAAACCTTTCCCAAGCCTCACTGAAAGACTCACCAGAACGTTGTTGAAACACAGTAATCTTGTTTCAACGCTGTTTTCTTCAACTTAGTGTAGAACTGATCCAAAAACGTAGCTCGAACCTTTTCCCACGTGGTAAGCGAACATGGAGGTAAAGAACTCAACCATCTAGAAGCTTTATGAGACAGTGAATGGTGGAAAAACTTGCACTTAACGTAGTCCGCTGGAACTCCGTTGGAGCTTTTTGTGCTGCACATGTCTTCTAAATTCTCAATGTGGTCCATTGGATTCTCGCCTGGGAGACCATTGAAGACATACTGTTTCACCAATCCAATCAGCTGAGGTTTGATCTTGTAGTCTTGCCTCTGAATAGGTGGGGGACGAATAGCAGATCTATTCAGGTAATAAGTATGTGTAGTATCCATATCATCAATAGCTTGTTGCTGAGGCTGTTCCTAGTGCCTCCTAAGTTGAGCTAAATCCCTCTGCAGTTACTCAACCGTGGGCTACACATATTCATCCCTTTGAGTGTTATCGTGAATATCATGATCTCTCTTGGAAACTGTTGATCTTCTGGATTCATTGCTTTTGCTTTCTGTTCTCCTGCTCAACCCTTGCAAGTGTCTGATTATCGAAGTTTGCTAGGTTCTCAGATCCTTGTCTTCTTCTGACCATAAATCTGAAAAACAAAAACAAAAGGAAAACAAAAACAAAAAACGTAAGTAAAAAGGGTATAAACTAGAAATCGAATCTCAATCAAAAGACAACCAATTGGTTCCCCAGCAACGGTGCCCAAAACTTGATGTACTCAGAGTTTTACCCTAGCAATCTACTGCAAGTGTACAGCAAACATAGTAATGCGTAGGGATGCAATCCACAAAGAACTAAGAATTGCACTTTGATTATTTAATTCTAATTAAAGCTATACCAAACTGTGATTAAATTTGTGAAATAACTAACAACTTAAACAATCTGCAACAATATATAAAAAGCATCATGCATCGGGTATTCATCTGGAAATAAGAATCAAACCACGGAAAGTATCTCAGGAAATACTAAAGCACAATTCTTGTCTTGAACATAGAAATCTAACAAACCCACTGTCGTGGTGTATATTACTCTATTTAGCAACCTAGAAATCCTAACTGTCGTTGGCTCTACAGATGCAAACAGGTAATATCAAATAGGTTCAATCTATCCACTTTTACTCCTAACAATCAACTACCGGTGGTTAACACTTATTGCTCATCTATTCTAGTTCAGGTGTTCAACAAGCTTTTGGGTAGTAAACAACCTAAGATCATAGATTAGGTGATCGAGGTAGTCTAAGTATTACACAAAGATATAGATGGAGAATTCCTAGTCATCGAATCATTTTTGATCCCCAATCTTTGATTCATAAATCCCTACAAAACCCTAAACCTGATTATGTAGCTACTTAGACATAATCAAAGTGGAAACAAAAGACATGATGAAAAGAAACATGAAATTGCAATTGAATTAATTAAAAAGTTTCATAAATCTTTTCAAAAGTATAGAGGAAATCTTCTCCTAGCTTTAAGAAAACTAAATCTCAAAGTCAAAATTGCCTGTGTGTAAAATAATGAAAAACGGCCCTTTTATAGGTCTCAAAATCCGCTGGTACAAAACAGAAATTTAGGTTCAATCTTTCCACATATTCGAGGATCGATCGAAAAAGGGTCTGATCGATCGATCAGTGATGATCGGTCAATCTATAGGTTGGGTGCATAAATCTTCAAACAGCTCAATTGGTTGATCAATGGGTAGAAGATCGATCTGCAGTTCATGCGCAGCTCTCGCTGAGGAGAGAGATCGATTGATCAAAGTGTTGACCGATCGATCAGCCTTCTTCTGCTAAAATTCTAGAAACTGCTCCGAATGGTTCCAAACCATGCTTTGCGGGTATAATCCTCAATAAACCTGTTTTCCACTTGAAAAGACTCTACAATGCAAACAAAGACTCTGAAAACATGTGAATTAAAAAGGTCAAAACCAATAAAAATGAGGTATATCATCTTCTTAGAAGGTCTTTCCTTAACTGCCTTCTTAGATGGTCTCCCTCTTTTCTTTTTAGGTCCTATCGTAATGTTCGTGACACAAACAAAGGACAAAAATCAGTCACACAAGAACAAGGTAAAAACAGAAAACTGACACATAAGACACAAAAAATTGATAAAAACCAGACACTTAAGACACAAACAAATCAGTCACATAACTTATCTATTAATTAGACACAAACAAATGTAGTAATGTTCCTGTAACATAATGTATCTATTAATATCGATAATACTCACATTAAACCAGTCACAAAATGAATCATCTTCTCATTAACTTATCTATTAATCTCGATAATACTCACATAAATAAACATTCAACAAATCAATTACATTATTAATTGTACGCTGAATAAAATGATGAAGTAGCTAATTCAACACATAAATCCCTTCATAATCAGTTCTGACTTTTTTGGCTTCATCCATAACAATATTGGATTCAATATTGACATCAATGTTTGACAATAATTGACCAAAGTCAGCAAATCCCACTTCTGATTCTCTATCACTATATCTTCTTGAATAACTTCTCATAACCACATGCCCACTTGAAGACTCATCTTTTCTATATAGAAAACTTGCTTTGCTTGAGTAGGCAAAATGTAAGAATCCTTTGAAAAATACACTTGACTATGCTTCAGATTTACTAAGGTGAAACCATCTTCAATCTTAATTCCGTTACCCAATACTGCCCATTCACAACGGTATAAGGGGGGACATAAAAAACATTATAATCTACCAATATAATTTCAGTAATTCGACCCTAGTATGAAACAAGATCAACTAGTTGTGCATTGTCTTTTGAAGTAGACCTATATACAACGGTTGCCTCATAATAAACTCCATTGTTTTATGTCTTTCTATCTACAGATTTTGTGTGATACCGTTCCCATTAACTACATAACCAGTATAAGACCGTGTAAAACTACGTGGACCATACACCAATCATCTAAGCCTGTCTCCATGTGTTTTTGAGTCAATAGATATCTAAGAAAATAAAATAAGCAAGTATCATATTATAGAAGTCTACTAAGTAATCAGAACAAATACATATAGTACTAGATTAATTTTCCTTTGCTTTCAACCAAGATGAAAAATTCTGAGTATGAGTACTCCACAATACTAATGTATCACGTTTGCATATAGGATTTGAATCTTGTAAAAGCTGTAAATGTTCACTTAAACAAAACAACAAAACAACCTCAATTCAATGACTGCCATAACCTAAGTGCAAAACCATGATTCATATTTCTAAATGTACTGAAAATGTATAAGAGACTTACTCCACAAAAGGTTCAACGAGTGCCATGTTTTGAATAACAGCAAGATGTGCTATTTTCAGTTCTGACTTTGTAAGAACAATATTTGTGCCTCCAGATATTGGCTGTCCTCCTAGTATAGTATGATTCTCATACTCGGGATTTCGTATCAGTTTTTCTTGCACATTTGTAGACTTTTTCAAAAATGCATTATAGAACTGAATACAATCTTCTGCAGGATAGCATTCAGCTATACAACCTTCCGGTCTTGCAAGATTTCTGACATAGTCTTTCAAAACTTTTATATACCTCTCGAATGGGTACATCTATCTAAAATGAATTGGTCCTCCTAGACTTGCCGTCAAATGCACCATAATATCAAAGGAACTAGGAGGGAAATATCTTTCAAACATGCATAGAGTTTCAACAATCTCTGTCTCCATTACTATTAGATGTTCTCTATAAATAACTCGCTAACACAGCTGGTTGAAGAAGGTACATAAATGTACAATTGCTACCCTAGTATCTTTAGGTAACAAACCTCTAAGTGCAATCGGAAGAAGGAGCTGCATTATGACATGATAATCATGTGATTTCATACCTGAGACCTTACAATCATCTAATGGTACTCCCTAGATACGTTTGAACAATATCCATCTGGGCCCGTGAAGTCAAATAATCTTATGCAGAAAATTTTCTTCTCTGTTTTTGATAAAGACGAAGGTGCTGGTGGTAAATATGTTCTTTTGCCTTGTGTTTTAGGATGGAAATCCTTCCTAATGCCTAGTTCCTCTAGATCTTTCCGAGCCTGAAGATCGTCTTTAGATTTACCACAATGCAGCAACGTAGATGCAATACTAGCAGTAACGTTTCTTTCAACATGCATCACATCTAATTGATGCCTAACCGGTAGTTCCTAGTCAATGCAATAAACAAAATTGAACTGCAGATATAGCCAACTTGTTGTTTAAATATCAGAAAGACTATCAATGAAACATATCATACCTGTCAATAAGGTAGCTTGAAGAATATTGACATTTTCTTCCACCTTGAAAACTCCTCCTCATCTACTTGTATTTCCCCATCTTCTTATGAGTCACTAGAGGAATCTCACAATCAGTTCCTAACCCACTATAGTCAGATGTTTTTCTCTTACTTGGAGACTTTTTGAAATTGCCAAAGTCATTCTTGAAATTTTTCAGTTTTTGAGAGTCCTCTTTCCCAGTTAATATTCTACTCTTCCGACATTGTTCAATCTTTCCATCAAACCACGACTTCTTTCCTCTAAAACTGTGTGTTGGTTGTAGTCCCTTTCTATGACACATGAACACATGTTTTCTGCTATGTTTCAACCACATACTATCAGTGTTTTTCCCACAAAAAGGACAACCCATTTTACCATTTACTTTGCAACTTGCTAGATTACCATAGGCTGGAAAGTCACTAATAGTCCAGAGCAACATTGCCTTAAGATTAAAAGTGGATTCTGTAAATGCATCATACGTCAATTCTCCATTACTCCATAGATGATTAAGATCTTCCATCAAGGGTTGTAGGTAAACGTCAATGTTGTTACCAGGCTGATCTGGACCAAAAATTATTAATGTAAGCATGATGTTTTCCTTCTTCATACACAAATCATGTGGCAAGTTATAGTTTACTAACAAGACAGGCGATCAACTATAACAATTATTCATGTTAAATGGATTAAATCCATTTATTGAAAGTCCAAGCCTAACATTTCTTTTTTCAACTGTAAAAGAAGGGAATTTGGCATTCATATGATCCCATGTAACTGAATCCACTGGATGTCGTAGCTTTCCGTCAGTACTCTTATTAGTGAAATGCCACATTAAATCCTTGGCCATTTCCTCAAACCTATAAATCCTCTTTAGCCGAGGAATTATTGGAAAGTACCTTAGCACTTTATGTGGGACACCTTTCTTAACCTCAACGGTATGCATGTTTGTTTTGCATCTCGAAGTCTTGCATTTCGGACAGTGATCAAGCTTCTTAAATTTCTTTCTGAATAGGCAGCAGTCATTGACACAAGCATGAATCTTCTGGTAGCCCATATCAAAAGACTTCAAAAACTTTTTCATATCATACAATGATGTGTGAAGCACATTATCTTCTAGCAACATTTCTGGCAATGTCTCTGATATATCATTAAAACTTCTGTCTGACCACCCATTTTGTGTCTTTAGTCTAAATAGTGACACAATGGGTGATAGCTTACTGTGATTTATGCAGTTTGGATATAATGGAGTTCTAACATCTGCAAGCTTTGCTGGGAACTCATCCACTTTCTTGTTATCACCTTCTACAATGTCATTCACATCATAATCATCATAATTGTGATTCATGAAATCAACAACTTGATATAAACCATATATTTCTTCATTAGACTGATTTAAACCTCCTTCACTCGGAACAACTGACTTCACTTCTCCATGGAGATATCAATCAGAACACACCTTGTAAGCCTCATCCATTCCCCTTCATATGAGATGGTCAACTTCCACACTGCCTGTATGACGATCAAAATTATGGTAGTCAATACAAGGACACATCACCATTTCCACCTCTCCCATAGATGACACCATAGAGCGCACAAAACTAGAAGCCCCTCTTTCATAAGCCGGATCGGCTGTTCAGAAAAATAATTTAAAGGTAAAAAATGAAAATCTGATACCCATTAATAAATTCTAACCTAATAAGCAAATTTCTTACCTATTACAATGCACCCATTCCTTGTAGACCATTTTATATTATGACCTTAATTAAGATCATACCATAAAGAATAATCAAAAGTTTTATGAGAACATATAACTGAAATTATTTGATGTTATATGAGAACATATATCTGAACAGTTCAAAGTTGTATGAAAATCAAGAGTACTGCTATATAGTTAAACACAAACTCAAGCCACATATAGAAAAAGCAACCGAGACTCAATGCATTCACGTCTTTCATCATGAAAACAGTCATAAACATCACAAGTTCATGAAACCAGATTTGTCAAGTAAAGACATACTGATCATGGTAATATACATTGCAAGACTGAAACTAACCAACTAACTAAATCTAGTCAAAGCAAACTGAATATCAAATTTAAAAGAACCACCTTAAAATACTTAGAAATTACACAAAGCTGAATGAATAACATATTTGGAAGAAATTTTTTACAAATCCCATAATCTAATCAAAGGTAAATGAATATCAAATACCAAACAACTAGTTAACAAAAATCTGATTATACACGACTAATAAATGAATCACATATTTCAAATAACTAGTATACAAATCTCAGAATCTTTACAAATCTAAATGAATCAGTGTTCATTTAACTAGTTTACAAATCTCATAGTCAAAACAAAGCTAAATGATATCAGATTACATACTACTAGTTAACGACTCGCAAAGCAAAATCATAAGAGTAAAAGTCAATGAAATGATTCAGAAAAGAAAACAGAAGCCAACAACCAAAGTAAAATGATTCTCATTAAATATCAAAGCCAAATACTATTGAAAACAGAACATTGAAATAACTAAATATATATGTCACTAACCTTTCTACCTGTGTGTGAGTAGAGTAAAATGAAGCTATAGATTCCTTATTTGCAATCAACAAAACTTGCCAATCAAATTTGGACAATTAGTACAATGTATATTGTGTCAGATTGCAGATTACTAACACAATCACAGAATTAGAGAATCAATGAATCCTATTTTACAATTAGTTCACAGAGTTTTACAAGCATAATTGATTTAACTAATCAATGGAGAAAAGAATAACAGATTTCAAATAACTAATGTGTACTAAACAAGCGAACTCTGATCAGATTTTTAAAAAACTAGTGAACAGTGAAGTAAGCTAATAATCTACAAGCCAAATGAATAAATATAGTAGAGTAAATAGATGAACCAAATGAAACAATATAGTAGAGTAAGAAGATGAGCCAAATGAATCAATGTAGTATTTTATCAATATAGTGGAGTAAGCATCTTATGATACCTAATGAACTAAGGTAATAATCTTATGAAACAAGTGAAGTAATCTCAGTTACTAATATGTAATTGTTCAAGTTAAGTAACCTCAGTTTTCAAATATGTAATGAAGTAATCTCAGTTAGATAAGATTTATCAAGTAGATTCAAAGCTAATGACACTTAGATTTCATAACTGACCAAAACTTAGAATATACACAAACCAAATAGATATTAGTTTTCAAAAAAAATACTGAACAAATCTCAAAATATAGACAAAGGTAAATGACACTTACACAAACCATTTAACTATAAGACTATATAGAACTATGATATTAATAGTTAAAGAGTGCATCAACTTCTACAAATATATGACAAATAAAAGACAAATCAAACTTTGATATTAACTACATACAAACAGATAAGAGACAATCAAATTTAATGGTCAACCTATTCCTACAGAACATACACTAAAAGTACAAGTTTGATTATTTTCACACCAAATCAACAATTAATTTATAACGACAACACACAGTTTCAGAGCTTACACTTACCACTTGCAGCTAACTTCTGAGGTATGCGTTGTACATGTACCAACTGGTTCTAAAGTTGTAGCTAAATCCACCTGTTAATGAGACAAAAACAATAGAATAAGTTCAACTAAAGACTCAAAAGCTTTTCAATACAGAAACTTATGTGAACGTAACATGACTCAGTGTAGTTAAAGCAAGAAAATCAACATAGAGTAGCCAAAAGTAAAACAAAAAACTAAATCACATAAACTAAAGATTCAATAAACTATAGATCTAGAGGACTTTTGCTCTCACACAAGGGAAAAGTACTATAAGAGCTCAACATCACTCTCTACCTTAATCTAAACCAGGAAAAAGAGATACCCTCAACCAACTTAGATCGAAGTGTCATCAAGAAACCTTGAGATCTTATACACATTTTTTCTAATCTGAACTTAAAAAAAAAACAAATCATGTTTACAAGCCCATATTTACAGTGTGGCTAAGCAAGATAAATCACCATAGAGCAGACAAAACATAAGCAAAGACATACGATTCTTTACACTTGTTACAAGTAACATAAACATAGAGATTCCAAACCAACATTGAAGGTGTTTGATTACAAAAATAAGCAAAGACATACGATTCTTAACAATTTAATCAAGTTACAGAAACATAGAGATTCCAAACCAACATTGAAGGTGTTTGATTACGCATTGTAACATACAAATCTTATAAGCTACAAGAATAATAAATCAACAAAATCAGATACTGAAATCATATGTTATGTAAATTGTAGCTTGATTTCGTCACAAGAACAATAATCAATCGATTTTATGACAGTAGAGAAATACCTTAAGCAAGCTTCTTCTTCTTCTTCAAACCTTACACTAATCAATCCAAACTCAAAATTAGGACGAAATCACAAACTAAACTCATAAATTATGTACAATATGTACAATACATCTTTAATTTCGTCACCTCAAGAAGAATCAAACAATAACATGAGAGTAGAGAAATACCTTTGTGCAAGCTTCATCTTTCTTAAATCTAACATAAATCAGTCATGAACTCCCAAAGTAGGTCGAAATCTGCTAGATATTTCAGTGGATTAGTCGATTAAGGAAGAGGAACTCCCAATCTTCTTTAAATCACGACAAAATATGTTATGAAAAGGGAGATTAGGGTTTGTTATATTTCCCTAAGTGTTTTGGCGGAACACTTGATTTTATTTGTGCTACTCTTAAATTATTCAATAGCTTTCATGGAATGCTATGATATAATACCCAAAATTATAAACACATCTTTAATAGCAATATAGTAAAACGTGCTATTAACATGTGTTATCAATGGTCCTTTTTTGTAGTGTTTGGCATTAAGTAAATCCAGACAGCTCGTAAGTAATCATCCACTATCATAAAAAAATATCAAGAACCACACGGAGATGTTGTCTGATAAGGACTCCACAAATCGCAATGAATCATTAAAAAAATCCGTTGTTTTATTGATTCTCAAAGGAAAAGAGTCTCAAGTTTATTTAGATCGAATACAAATGTCACAATACTTGGAATCAAAAGTACAAATACTAGATAACTTGAGCATCTCCATTGCTTTAGAAGCTGGATGGCCTAATCTCTAATGCCATAGATCCTTTGGAAGATAGTCTATAACCTGCAGAACAACTACAGCCGATGCAATACTCCTAAAGAAATAGAGACCATTCATTTGCTCACCCGCCCCAATCAGTATCAATGTGATGCGGTTATGGATAACACACAACTTATAAGATAACTGGAAAAGACATCCACAATCACTGGTCAATTGCAATGCACACACAAGATGACACTACAATCCATCAAAAAAGAACACATTCTCTAATCAAAGGTTAGAACCCAAATAAACTATTCCTTGCTTATGAGCCATTGTGATTCTCCCATGAGGTAACTTAATGAATACCGGAGACATATATCACATCCGTGAGGAACTCAATATTACTAGTCATATGGTTTGAAACTCCTGTATCTACAATCCAGGATTCAATAAAATGCGTACCTGACAAACGAGAGGAGAAGCAGGCTGCCATTCATTGAACATTTGAACCAACATTTTCCATTGTTGGTCATTGAGACCACTGAAACCAACACGATCAACATCAGTGATGGCAGAATGGATAGAGAAGTTTGTCCCTTTGCCACGGTATGAGCAGCACTTGTAGTTTCACATTTTTGTGTAGAAGATGCAACACTTGTTGTTCGGTTTCCTACACTTGCGTTCTGTGTCTATGGTTTGTTAGGTCATTTTGGCCTTGCTCTATCTCCCCACCACTTTGGATACCCAATTTTGCAAAAACAAATTTCAGTCAAGTGACCCGTATGCCCACAATAACCACACGCGACAGAGGTATCTCGCATCTCCTTGCGTGGTCATGAAACAACTTGAGCAGCAAAACACATATTGTTGTTTTGTTCTTCCATCATATATCTGGCCCGTTTTGAGTCCTCATCTTGTGAAACTACTTGATATGCTTCTTTTGCTGAACGGAGAGGATGAGGAGATAGTAAAAATGACTTTACCGCCCCAAATTGTGTCTCATCCAGACCAATGAGAGACTGATGTAGTTTATCCTCCTCCCTTTCTTTTGCGATTTCTTCAACACTCTTGGCTCTCTGAAATTCAGCAATACTCGTCCACAATTTTTTGAGAAGACCATAGTATGCTTCTATAGAAGTACCTTTCTGTTGGCAATTCGCCAATTCAGTCTTCAATCTCTACACTCTTTGTCCGTTCTTCAATGAGAAACGCTTTTGTATATGCGTCCACAAATCATGGGAAATCTCGTGATGCGAGAGGGACCTACTCAGGTCTGGAGCCACAGTAAGCTTGATCCAGGAGACCACCATCACATTATTCCCCACCGATATTCTAAATCCTCGGAATTGTCCAGGTCTTGGTATAGATCCATCAGCGAAACCAAACTTCTTCTTTTCACGAAGTGCTAGCCTAATATCTAAGGCCCATTCATCGTAGTTACGTCCACGCAATTGAGGTTAACATATGATCGCGCCTGAATTTTTCCCCGAAGATAAGTCATATGGATCAATTCTCCAGCGCTAATCATCATTCTGAACATGTTGTGCAAGCGGCACAGGGTATCGTCTCTCTTCCATCAGCCATTGTGGCAAAATCAAAGAGAACAAAGTGATAGAAGAATCACAATTGTTTAGGTCAAAGAAATATGGAAACAAAAAAAAAGAATATGAATCCTAGAATCGAACTAGATCAATTGAGTTAATCTATGCCCGATACCATGTCAAAAACCATGTTTTGTAAAAGGTTTTCTCATTCGATAATCAACAGAGGCTACAACTTTTTTTTTACAAACTCGTTAACCAAGAGTTAAACTAAGAGAATTACCAAACTATACAATATTAAACTCTTAATTACATAATAAGACTACATGTCTCAATAAGAGCATTGTAATTTTTGTGCTTAAAATTCTCCCAAGTGAATATTGCGGCTCGAAAAACATTTCAACCTCTCCGAGATAGATCTATGCATTTATGTCCCTTATGTAAGGCAGCTTAGATGCCATACCTAACTTTTTCCACCGTCTGCAACCATGAGTTAAAGTACATGATATATTGAAATAATATATATATATATATAAATTCACACACCAAATAAGTTTATTACTTGGTGACGATAATTAGCTCTTTGATGTAATGCATTTGATAGAAGTTGAAGTTGGGCTTTGCAAACTTTAGGAGCATCTCATCGTGATCTTCTTCATAATCGTAGAAAGAGATGTATTGTCTTGCGACTAGTATTTCTATGCTATGATATCGAGCTCTATACAACAATTTTTGTATATGTTTAGAGAGATTGGTGAAAGAACATGTGACTTGGCACCAACATGTTGTGGCAGTGAGAAGTGATGTGGACCCAGTCGTTGGATTAAGTGCATTTGATATGGTGATATTTTATTGGTTGGTTTAAATGCTCTATGTACAAAACGATATAGCATCAAAATGAACAGAAAAGCTGAACTCTTGTCTATTCTACGAAAACTGAACAGGAGGGAATCAGAAGAATCAACTCTCAAGGTTCTGCAGGATGTCGAAAGTGAAGGCTCTACAACAGTTTGGTGGAGCAGAGTGTTTCCGAAGTTTTTCAAAGACCAAAGGGAATTCCTATAAGTGCTGAGACTATATAAGGAGTACTCAGTAGCTTGGGATAGATTGGACTTTTAGAAGATAAAAATTGAGAGTTCCATATTTTGAGTGTGCTTGGTGAGTGAAACAGAGTGTGCTGCAAAAGCTGCAAGTCCGCAGTGTTGTGTGAGCAAGTGAGTTCAGGAGTGTGTTACAACAGCTGCAAGTCTGCAGTGTTCTGTGAGCTAGGGAGTTCAGAGAGAGTTGCAACATCTACAAGGTTGTAGTGTTGTGGGGCGTTGGGTAGTTTAGAATAGGTCAGTGGCAAAGCAAGTTGTGGCTTTGTGTAAATCTGAATAAACAAGACATACTTTTTTATAGTATTCTAAATATAAAAGCTTAAAGAATATCTTTGTGTATCTCTGTTTTGCGTTACCATTTGTTGTACAAGCGTTCTCATTCTATGTCTGTCTTGTTGTACATTAATCCCTCTATTGCAGTCCTAGTGTTACAGAGTGTGTCCCAATTCTGGTACATTCAAATGGTATCAGAGCTGCTCAACCGACAAGAGGCTCAAATTTCAAACTGGTTGAAGATCCTGGAGTACAAATGGTTAACAAGTCAGAAGACATGGAAAACGTTGTATTTCAAGTTGGTACTGAACAAGACTTCTTGAAACAAACAGAAGAGGAGGATGAGTTGTTGGACTTCCTCTATCTCAGTGGTAGAACAAAAAAGGTTCCGACTGAGTGTGACACAGACTCAGATGAAGAGCGCGAGGTTGAGTCTAAAGACAAGTACTGCAGACTATACAATAATTGGGTAAAAACCTGTGAGGACAAGCTTCATCTCACTAAGGAGAAACTAACTCTAGAAGCTAGAGTAAAGATACTTGAAGTTGCGCACAAAGAAAAACATTTGAAGGAGGAAGCACCTGCAACTGCAACGTAAATGGTTAAGAATCCTTGATTTGTGGCGAAACAAGTATGAACAAGAGAGAGAAAGCAATGTTCTTGGAAAAGCAGTTGAGTGATAGATTGAAACAGATTAGAATGCTCAACAATGGAACAAAGAATCTTGAAGAAATCTTGGGTATTGGGCGTCGTGGAACCCAACACTATGGACTGGGATATCAAGGTAACAACTCCCAAGTTAACTCAATATCACAAAACATCAAGTTTGTTAGAAGTAGTAAGTCTGTAGAACATGAAATCTACAAGCATGAAGTAGTGGGGTCATATGGAAGTTGAGTACAGTCTAAAGAGGGTGCTTCATTAGGGAAAACTTTTGGTGTTAACACACGATAGATCACACGTTGTTGTAGCTATTTACAGGATTGTGGAATGACTTCGTGTAATCAAGCAGTTAAACAAATGTTATCCAGAACCAACAAAGTTCTCACATGTTTGGGTTTCCAAGGCTAATCTGTATGGAGATCTCACAAAGGAAATAAGGAGTATGAGATATGGTAAGTTGTTGGAAGAATCAAGTTGCATAGTGGTTAGAAGTTCAAACCGTTCATCAGGAAGTTAGACTGGTGTGCTTCATGCGAATGTAGCATATATCTTAACTACAACATTTGAGGATGACTCATGGTACTTTCACAGTGGTTACTCCAGGCACATGATAGGATGTAAATCATCTCTGACTAACTTCACAAAGATAGGAGAAGCTAAAGTTACATTTGGAGATGGAAGCAAAAGAAGAGTAAAAGGCAAATGTGAACATACAGTCCAGATCTTCTAGCTCTCACTAATGTGTACTGCGTTGATGGTTTGATAACAAACTTAATTAGTATAGGCCAACTCTGTGACAGTGGACCAAAGGTGACCTTTACCAAGTCAGACTGTCAAGCAGTAGATTTAAAGGATAACATAGTTATGACTGGCAACAAGACAGATAATAATTGCTACTAATGATGCAGATCTGAAGCGTGTTATGTTGTTGTTGCGTCAGAGCTAGAATTGTGGCAGAGGCAAATGGGACACATGGATGTGCAGCATCTGAAAAAGCTGGTTGGCACAAAGGTTGTGAGAATAACTCCAAAGTTGAAGAACAAAGAAATTCTTGTTTGTGAAGAGTGCAACAAAGGGAAACAAAGAAGAGTTCAACACAAAAGGGCGTCTCAACTGTCCTCCACAAAATTCCTTGAGTTAGTACACATGGATGTCATTGGTCCTATACAAGAAGAAAGTTTCAATGGAAAAGGTACATCCTGGTGTTCATTGATGATTTCTCTAGGTTTACATGGGTCAAATTTCCGAGGGACAAGTCTGAAGGAGCAAAAATTTTCAAGATTTTTGTTCTACATATGCAATCTGAGAAAGGGAGGATTATGCAGATCAGGAAATATCACGGAGGAGAATTTCAAAATGATGTGTTTGAAAAGGTCTATCAGTCTCAGGGAATCCGTCATCAGTACTCATCACCAAGGACACAACAACAGAACAACGTTAATGAACGTAAGATCAAAACCGTACAAGATATGGGTCGGGCAATGTTGCATGGAAAAAATATCCCAACTTTGTTTTGGACAGAAGCATTCAACACAGCATGCTATGTTATAAACAAGGTGTATGTGACACCAGGTACTAAGATGACTCCATACGAAATTCGGAAAGGGAAAACACCCAACTTGAGTTATTTCCATGTGTTTGGATGTGTGTGCTACATCTTGAATGACAAGGACCACTTAGGTGAGTTTGATCACGAGATGATGAAGGGATCTTCATAAGATATGGGTCTAATAACATGGTGTTTTGAGTGTACAACAAGAGAACTAAGATGGTTATGGAATCAATCAATGTCATCTTTGATGAGAGAAAAGGGTTGGTTGTTGTATTCTGTATGACACAGATGAAGAACACCAAGAAATTCAGACCGAAGAACAACTAGCTTTGAAGTTTCCAATATCAAAGGGAGTTCAAGTGCCCAGGAATCATTCTGTATCAGATATAATCAGTTCTTTAGATGAAAGGGTTACATGAGGCAAGCAAATCAACTTCAAAACATGATCCGACAAGGAGTGGAAGCAACATGATACAAAGTTGTGTAACAAAATATGTTCTGGTTTTTATCTAAGTATGCACTCAAGTAGGGGAGAATGAGTTCATCTGTGCAGTATGGCTGTGTTACAGAGTAATGCAATCCCTGAAAGATTCAGGTGTGTGTAACATACACAAGAAGCTTGAGTTGTCACACTCAGATAAAAAGGGGGAGAATGAAAGGACACATGACTTGGCACCAACATGATGTGGCAGTGCGAAGTGATGTGGGCCGAATCATTGGCTCAAGTGCAGCTAATGTGTTGATATCTCATTGGTTGGTTTAAATATTCTATGTACAAAAAGGACGTAGCATCAAAACGGAAAGAGAAGAATTAGGTAAATATCAAAGGGAAAGCTGACCCAGCCTTATCTATTCTATGACAATTGAACAAGACGGAAGCAGAAGGGTCAATTCTCAAGGTTCTACATAATACAGAAAGTGAAGGCTCTGCGACAGTGTGGTGGAGCAGAGTGTTTTTAAAGTTTCTGTATTAAAAGTGCTGAGACTATATAAGGAGTGCTCAACACCTTGGAAGAGTTTAGACTTTCAGAAGATAAAAATTGGGAGTTCCATGTTTTGAGTGTGCTTTTTGAGTGAAACAAGAGTGTGTTATAACAGCTGCAACTCTAGAGTGTTGTGTGAGCGAGTGAGTTTAGGAGTGTGTTACAACAGCTGCAAGTCTGCAATGTTGTGTGAGCTAGGGAGTTCGGATAGTTTCAATAGCTACATGTTTGTAGTGTTGTGGGGCTTTGGGTAGTTTAGATTGGTCAGTGGCAAAATATGTTGTGGTTATGTGTAAATCTGAATAAAAAAGACTATAGTTTTTTATATTATTCTAAATACAAAAGCTTAAAGAACCTCTTTGTGTATCTCTGTTTTGCATTACCGTTTGTTGTACAAACATTCTCATTCTGTGTCTATCTTGCTGTATAACAATCCGTCTAAACACTTGTTGTACTCAGAGGATGTTTGGCAGCTAATGAGGAACATTTGTGTCAGTACAGATGCAATGATGGTGTTTCTCAAACACACTTAAGAGTTGATTTTTGTGCTAACACAAAAGTAAACAGTACAAAAGGTGGTTTTGTTCTAGAGCTGATTAGACTTAATCAAGAAGGCTTCGCCTACTTAAGTTGGTGCTTTTAGAGAAAAGAGAAGTTAGCTGCAATAAAAGGGATTGCTTATAAAAGGAAGCCAAAAACATGGAAGTAGATATAGATAAGAAGAGAGAGCAAGAGAGTTGGGTGTTTTATAAGCAACATACAAGTTAGACAGAAATTCGAGCAAGTATCTGTTTATTCTTGAGTGTAAACACAATGGTAGTTTTAGGTGATAACAGAGTTTGTAACTAGGGGTTGGTCAGTGATTGTCACGATCTTTATCTCTTGTAACTCTGTTGTAATTCTCACTACAAGAAAACATTTTGAGATTACACAATGAGTCTCAAATTAGTCTCACTTTTGAAAAATGAGACTGTAGCGCGACTGATTAAGTTAGTCGTATATTGTTAGTCACACTTTTTGTGAGTCTCAGTTTAGTCGCAAATGTACCCAGCTAAGTCGCAACTAAACCCAGCTAAGTGCATGTTTGGGGTAACTTTAGGAGAATTCCTACGATATATCGTTACCCAAAGGGGGATCAAAGCAAACCCAAAGTAGATGACGGCAGTTCATGAATTACCATCATCAAGAAAAAAGCAAAAAGTCCAAAGATTGATAGGATGAATTGCTCTGCTAAATCGTTTCATCTCCCTGTCAATGGAAATTTTTTTCCCTTTTTATCAACTCTTGCGATGAAATAGAAACTCTGAATGGGAAAACAAATGTGAAAGCGCATTTTCCGAATTGAAAGAAAATTTGTCAACTCCACCGATCGTGTCAAATCCCAAAGACAGATAACCACTTTACTTATACATCGCAGTGTCATCATCGCCAGTGAGCAGTGTGCTTGTATAAGAAGATAGAGGAGTTCAATATTCAATCTTCTACATAAGCAAGTGTCTTGACAGAGTTGAATCCCGTTATCCGACGACAGAGAAACTCGCTTTGGCAGTTGTAACTACAGCAAGGAAGTTGTGACAATATTTTCAATCTCACACGGTTATTGTGCTCACTAACCGCCTGCTACGAACAATCCTGCATAGCCCAAATCATTCAGGAAGGTTAACCAAATGGCTATAAAACCCAGCGAGTACGATCTCGAGTTCAAAGGAAGGAGTAGCACCAAGTCACAAGTTCTCGTAGATTTCCTGATCGAGCTAACCCTCGAATTAGAGCAGTTAGAAACAGACGAGTCTCCTCAAGTCTGGAAACTTTTTATCGATGGATCGTCTACACAACATGGGTCCGGAGTCGAAATTCGACTGGAAACTCTGACTAGCAAAGTACTAGAATACTCATTACGATTGGCTTTCCCAACCTCAAACAATAAGGCCGAGTATGAAGCATAAATCGCTGGAATTTGACTTGCAAAAGAAGTTGGAACTTTCCAAGTTGAATGCTATTGTGACTCTCAGCTAGACGTCAATCAAATTAACATGGCTACAATACAAAAAACGACCGGATGGAGGCATACTTGAAAGTCGTGAAGGAGTTATCAAAGGACCTAAAGATCAAGTTCATTAAGATTTCTTAAACAAAAAATACTTTGGTTGATGCATTGGCGGCCTTGGCTTCAACTACGGATCCCTTCAAAGGCAAGTCATCTTGATTGAGAGCATTGACCAACCAAGTATTCAACTTCTGAAAGGAGACTTCGTCATCATCTCAACAATCAAAGACTCAGGTGAAGATCCCAACTTGGAGAAGGTCGACCTCCCTCAAACATGTAAAAGGATAATAAATTGGAGAGACAAGATACTCGCATATATACTTGATGGTGAAGCTCCAAAAGATCGATGGACAACGTAAAGGCTCAAAGCAAAATGTGATTTCTATGCACGAATCCATGACAAACTTTATCGCCAAAGTTCGAATGGAACACTACTTACATGTATTCATGGAAACGAGACGAGAAAACTGATACAAGATACACAAAGAAGGAGTTGGAGGAAATCACATTGGTGGGCGACCCCTTGTGCATAAGATCTTAACTCTTACATACTACTGGCCAACTATGGCTAATGATTGTCAAAATGCGGCTAAGTGTGATAAGTGTCATCATCACGGACATATAATACGCGCTCTGACTGAAGAGTTGACCTCATCAATCATGCCTTACCCGTTCATGCATTGGGAAATGGACATATTGAACAGGATTTGTAGTTGAAGCCAAGGCCACCAATGCGTCAGCCAAAGTGTTTCCTGTTTGGGTAATCTTATTGACCTTGCTCTTTAGGTCCTTTTATAACTCTTCCACAACCTTCAAGTATGCCTCTATCCGGTCGTTCTTAATGACGTAACCGTCGTTAACTTAATTAACGACTAACTGAGAGTCACAACATTATTCAATTTGGGAAGCTCCAACTTCTTTTGCAAGTGGAATTCCAGAAATGAATGTTTCATATTCGACCTTGTTGTTTGAGGCTGGGAAAGCCTATCAGAACGACTGTTCTAGTACTTCCCCTATCAAAGTTTGTAGTCGAATTCCAACTCTGGATCCATGTTGCAAAGACGATCCATAAACAAAAAGTTTCCAGACTTCAGGAGTCCTCTATTTCTAATGACTCCAATTCAGGGGTTAGCTCGATGAGAAAATCCGCTAAAACTTGCGACTTGACGCTAATCCTTCCTTTCAACTCGACATCGTGAGCTCTGAGTTCTATAGCCCATTTGGTTAACTTTCTTGACTGATTTGGGCTGTGCAGGATTTTTCATAGCGGGTGGTTAGTGAGCATATTAACCGTGTGAGACTAAAAGTATGGTCGCAACTTCCTAGTTGAAGTTACAACTGCCAAAGTGAGTTTCTCTATTTTTGGATAACGAGATTCAGCTCCATTAAGAGACTTCCTTATGTAGAAGATCAGATACTAAACACCTCTATCTTCTCGTACGAGTACACTGCTCACTACCGATGATGATATCGTGATGTATAAATAAAATGATTCTCCGTCTTCAGGCTTTGACAAAACCGGTGGAGTTGACAAATATTCTTTGAACCGAGAAAAGGCGCATTCACATTTGTCGTCCCATTCAGAGTTTTTGTTTCCTCGCAAGAGTTGATAAAAAGGGAAATTCCTGAACTGCCTTCACGTGCTCGGATTTGCTTTGATCCCCTTCTGAGTAACGATATATCCTAGGCATGCTCTTGAAGTTACCCCAAACGTGCACTTAGCCAGGTTCAGTTTCATCTAATACTCGTTCAGTGTCTTGAAGCAGAGAGCCAAGTAATCGATGTGATCCTCAACTTTCAAGGACTTGACCAGCATACAATCGATGTAAACCTCCATCGTCTGACCGAGTTGTTTGGTGAACATTTTTTTAATGGGCTGCTGCTAAGTAGCTCCCGTGTTTCTTGAGACCAAAAGGCATGACCATGTAACAATATGTTCTTCGTTTGGTTATGAACGAGGTCTTCTCCATATCGTTAGGGTGCCATCTGATTCGGTTGTAGCCCTAGAATGCACCCATGAACGAGAGCAGTTCATTCCCTGCTGTTGCCTCAACAATCCGATAAATATTTGGCAAGGGAAAGCTATCTTTTGGACACACCTTGTTTGGGTCGGTGAAGCCTACGCAGACTCGCCACTTACCGTTCTTCTTTGGTACTACAACTGGGTTGACTAACCACTAGGGATACTGTACTTTGACAATAGAACTTGCATCGGTAAGCTTCTTTACGTCTTCGATCATGGTTTTTGTTATTTTAGGGCCTAACTTTCGCCTTTTCTAGTTTATTGGCTTATAAGTTGGGTCGGCATACAATTTGTGACTCGTTATCCTTGGATCAATTCTACGCATGTCCATTACTGTCTTGTGCAGTCGGCTAAGTTGATGTTGACATGTTAACCATCGATTGACCTGGCTTCTCGAGAGCGGGAGGTTCTGAAGTGACCTTGCTGCTAACCAATGCTGTTATCATGCATGACTTGTTTCGTAGCTTCAATTCAGCGACAAAACATGTTATCGACATCTTTTAATCGCCTCGTAACGTATAAGCCCCTTTATCATTCATGATCTTTACGCATTGATGGTAGCTTGACAAGACTGCCTTCATCGCGTTGATCCAAGGTGTTCCTAATATCATGTTGTAAATCGGTGGCTTGTCGACCACCATCAACTTGAGCCACCTTGTAATTCCGGCTGCTAAAATTTAGAGGTTGACTATTCCTATGGCATGTATGGAACTATGGAACACGGTTAGGTTTCTATCAACCGCCTTGATTCTAAGATCTAGAAGCGCCATGCTGTCCAGAGTCGGTTTAAAGATCAAATCGACTTAGCTGCTAGTGTCGATAAGTATCAGAGAGACGTTGTAGTCAATAATTCTGAGTTTGATGACTAGCGGGTCGTTGTGCGGAAAGCTCACTTAACTTGTCTTTGCTGTATTTTTCAGCGAGTAGTTCCTGAAGGTGTTTACATTTTGAGGTTGATTGACCGGCCCGTTGATGGAAAGCATAGTATTCTCCTTGATTTTAGGTGTTGTTCTAGGGTTTTTTCTAGCCGAACTATTTGTATCTCCGACTTGGAACGTTGTTGCCAAGTTGGCTTTTCCCAGGTTGATGTGCTGTCTCGGCTACTGGTACTCCTCCTTTGGCTCTTTTGCTCTAGATTTGTGTTGAGACTTCTGAGTTTTCGCGAGCTTTTCCTCGATGTACTCATCATGCCTTGCTACTTTGCATAAGGCGTCTGATACCGTGGTTGATCAGTTCCCAAAGAGGTCTCGTCGGAGAGCTTCTTTGCAGACTATCGTGGTTCTTAATGCTTTAATCATCATGTCGTCGATGAGTTTGGCAATACGCCAGTCTTCTTGGTCTGGGTGGTAGTTTGTACCTCCCATCATGACGTTGAACGCACTCATGAACTTTAGGGAATCTGTAGTTCCATCGTATGAGGGGTAATGTAGTCTTGATGCTCAGTTTACTTGCATCCGTCTTATTCTCTAAGATAATGAAGAGTTTTGAGCTTGGGCTAGAATCCATCCTATCTCTGGCGCCAAGCTAGTCGCCTGGTGGAATTGCGATCTCATATTTTCTATCATCCTGTTGATGGTCGCAGCGTCCATTATTTCCGTAATCTGCTGTGCTAGAACGAGCCGGGTAGTAATTTGGCTTTGTTCCACTGTTTGGTGTGCCTGCAGGCTTGGAGTCTGATCGAATAGATTCATTTACACAGTAGCGAGTACATCGTTGCTTTGCCAGTTATTGTTCATGGGTTGCAAGTTATCATAGCCAGCCCTGTCTCTGGCTTTGAGACACTTAAACCGCTCAGTGTTTCTCTTGTCTGCTGCTTCCTGCATTGCTAGCAGGTTCCATATCATCACAACAACTGATGGCGGCTTTGTTGGAGGTCCTGGAAGCTCGATCGTCTCTTGAGTTAGCTCACGGAGGTTCTCCTAAGTCTGAAAGAGTTCAGAGGCGATCCCCGAGCAGGATTTTTTTGTTCCTGAGTGGGATTAGGAGTTGTTCTTTCCGAGGAACGTAGGATAGCATCGTTTCCCGACATTCTTACTTTTTGTCGATCTCTTAGGTCACTTTGGTTAAGAATTCAGGGAAGTCTTCCCCACAGACAGCGCCAATTATTCGAGAAGGAATCAGTACAAGGTGTTCTAAATCAAGCTCTGATTAAAGTAAAGGGAAGATGGGTGCAATTCTTGATCTGATTCGGAGATAAATAAAGAGATTGCTAGAGTAAGAGGAGATAGAATTGAGTTCTTATTATAAAACTCCAGATTTCTAAAAATCAGATCCTTTTCTCAAGGACTTTTGCCCCTATTTATAGATCATAGAGGCGGTTATAATTCCTTGAGAATAGGAAGGATTACATTTGTTTAGATTTTCAGATAAATGGAAAGATTCTATCTAGATCTTCAAAAGTTTTCCTTATCTAGATTAAGAAAACTTCCTTTTCTCTTTGACGACGAGTTGCAACTTTTCTCGTTCCATGATCAGTCGAAGAGGGATCTTTCCGAGGTGTCAACCGAGAGCCAAGATGACTCTTTCGCCGAGTTCACGACTTAATGGTTTTTTGGTTATCAATTTTTCTTGTGGACCGAAGTAGGATCTCGGATCCACCTTCAAGAATATTCATTCTCAGCTTGATCGTTATAATCATAACTCGTGTTATGTTGAGCAGGATATGCATCATACACCATCCCTAGACATGTATCTTCTACATGAAAAACATCTTCTTGATTTTCACTTCTACCATAACTTGCAGTACAACTGCATATATCCTCATTCAAATCTTCTCCGTGTATGTATCATACATAATACTACTGCATAAATCCTCGACTAAATAGATGATTTACAATTTTTTGTCAAGATAGAATTTTATTATTTTTGCACGAACTACATGGACAATTAATTTACCCATATTGCTTAGTGCAAGTGGCTGATTACCCAAAAAATTCATGAACTCGTCCACTCCAGTAGCAAATTTTGTCGAGGTGTTACTCGTTTCTTCATTATTTCTTCTATACATCCACTTCAAAAATTTGTATAATTATAACTGCCTCCAATTCCCCCCCCCAAATTAATTTTTTCTCTCTTTAAAAATGTTTTTCTCTCTCTGTAAAAACGTTTTTTTGCACAAACAATTTTTTTCTTCCCATCAAACTCTTATTTTTATAATGTTTTGAAGTGTGTTTTAGAAGTGAAATTGTTGGTGTATATATAGAATTAGTTTGTCACTGAAGTGCCACTAAACTGAGACTGACATATGAGACTGAATAATTAGTCACACATTTTTTGTTTACATTAGGTACAACACACGAAAAACAGGTGTACCTAACACATTGGGACTCATTTGTGACTGTAATTTGAGACCACTGTACCAGTTAAAGGCTTTGCAAGGATGGCTCAACGTATGACTCAACTCACGGGAAAGGATGTCCCTTTATATGGACCGAGAGATGTGAAAAGAGCTTCATAAAACTCAAGGGTATGTTCACTAGTACTCCGGTTTTAGCATTGCCAGAGCCAAACGAACCGTATGTGCTATATACGGATGCATCATGAATGGGATTAGGCTGTGTGTTGATGCAGCATGGAAAGGTGATCGCTTATGCGTCACGACAATTGAGGAAACATGAGGTGAATTATCCCACTCATGACTTGGAATTAGCTGCAGTTGNTTAAAGATTTGGCGATCCTATCTTTATGGTGGGAAGGTCCAAGTATTCACGAACCATAAGAGTTTGAAGTACATATTCACTCAACCTGATCTGAACTTAAGGCAAAGAAGACGGATGGAACTCATAGCTGATTATGACTTGGTCATAGAATACCATCCGGGTA
>OVBA01001690.1:3637-41022 GCA_900406435.1 Lepidium aucheri | reverse complement strand
CGGAACTATGTCATCTGTTATGATGCACCTCATAACAGAACTTCCTTCGAATGGGGATATAAAACACAAACAATTCTTAAGCAAAGATCTACCAAATATCTACGAAAGATCTACCAAAGAACTACCAAAGATTTACCTAAGATCTACCAAGCTCTACCAAACCTCTACCAAAGATCTACCATACTCTTGCAAAGATCTACCAAAGGTCTACCAAAGATCTACCAAACTCTAGCAATCTAAATATCTGGTTCGCAACAAGGGTACGTGTTCTAGATGCTTTGGGGAAAGAGTATTTAAGTAATTAGGGTATTTTTGTAGAGCATTTGAGTAATTTATTCTTTCTTAATACATGTCAGTCTCTGAATAATAATAATAATATAAGTGGAAGCGTACTTTTTGGATCTATGGCTTATGATCTGGATTTTGGTAATGGCTCTTCCACAGCAAATCCATAATAGCTCAAGGTCTCTATTGATGGGATGCAGAGAACGTTTTCTGAATTTCTTGTTAGGGTTGCTTTGGGGACCAAGCCCTTCTATTTATATAGAATTAATTTCTAATTCGGCTTTTCATCAAATTAGAAATTACTGAATATTATCACATAATTTTGACTCCTTTAAATAATGACCCTAACACATTAATTATAAATTTGTGACCCCAAAATAATTTTTACAATCTCCCACTGGGTCACATATGTATCATGAAAATGTGATAGATTTTATGAGCTCAAAAATATGATTATATTGTTCAGTCTAAGCAATCTCGTCCATTGACTATAACAAAATAGGATCATAGCGGTCTTCGTTATAATAAAAATAACTAAACTTCCTTGGTCATTGAAGTCAATACAGTCAAATGACATAGATCAATTACCAAAAGTGTGGCATGAAAATCACATGAAAACTACTCTGTACATGTCGATTTTCAACTGATCCTACCTTATTGAGATCCTTTAACTTTATTGTTCAAAAGAGTAAAATGAATACTTTATTTCTGATCAGAAAAGGAAATGTGCATAAGCATAACTAAAACATAAAATCCAAAACCAAATGAAAAACTCCCACTAAACCAAATGATCCTCAAACATTGTAACACCCATTCGAGCAGTATGCTCATGAAAGACCTTTGATGGAATACCTTTCGTAAGAGGATCTGCTATCATGGAGTTTTTCCCTAAGTTTTCTATGGAAATCTCACCACTTTGTACCCTCTCTTGAATAACGAGAAACTTAATCTTGGTAAACTTGGACTTTGTCATGCTCCTATTTTTGTTGGAGTACAAAATAGCTGATTTATTGTCATAATATAACTTGAGTAGTCTTTCAATTCCCTCAACAATTTGCAGCCTAGTGACAAAATTCCTGAGCTACAGTCCCAGATTGGATGCCTCAAAAATTGCTACAAATTCTGCCGCCATTATGGAGGAAGCTACGAGTGATTGTTTCACACTACGCTAAGCAACAACTCCACGAGCCAACAGATAAGCATAGCCTAAAGTGGAATTTCTACTATCTTGACATCCCGCAAAATCAGAATCAGAATATCCAATGATCTCTAAGTTATCTGATCTCTGATATGTGAGCATATAGTCCTTTGTCCTCTGCAGGTACCTCATGACCCTTTTGGCTGCTTTCCAATGGTCAAAACCTGGATTACTTAAGTATCTGCCCAAAACTCCAACAATGTACGATAAATCCAGACGCGTACAAACTTGAGCATACATTAGACTTCCTACTGCCAAAGCATAAGGAATCTTCTGCATTTCCTGAATTTCCAGATTTCCTTTAGGGCACTGTTTGAGACTAAATTTGTCTCCTTTAGAGATTGGTGTATCTTTTGGTTTGAAATCCTGCATGCCAAATCTCTTTAATACTCTATCAATATAGGCCCTTTGTGACAACTATATAACACCTTGACTACGGTCTCGATGAATCTGGATTCCTAATACAAATGATGCTTCACCAAGATCTTTCATCTCAAATTTCTCCTAAGAAATTTCTGGGTCTCAAGTAACATGCCAATTTTGTTAGTGGCCAGTAGTATGTCATCAACATACAATACCAGGAAGATGCAGTTACTCCCACTAAACTTGTGATACACACAATCTTCAACCAAATTCACCTCAAAACCGAAAGAGATGATTACCTCATGAAACTTGTGGTACCATTGACAAGAAGTTTGTTTAAGCCCATAGATGAATTTATTTCACTTGCAAACCATCTTTTTTGGATCACCTATCACAAAGTTTTCTGGTTGCTCCATATAGATTGTCTCATCAATGTTTCCATTGAGAAACGCTGTCTTAACATCCATCTGATGAAGCTCTAAGTCATAATGTGCAACAAGAGCCATGATTGTCCTAAAAGAATCCTTTGATGAAACTGGAGAAAATGTTTCTTTATAGTTAATCCCTTCTTTCTGAGTATAGACTTTAGCTACTAGACGAATCTTGTACCTTTCCAGTTTCCACATTACCACTTGAGTCCATTTTGGTTTTAAATATCGATTTGCAACCAATGGGTTTTACACCTTCTGCTAATTGGACAATGTCCAAGACATAATTGTCTAGCATTGACTGATACTCTTCTTCACTAGCTTTGACCCACTTATCTGAATTGGAACTACCCATGGCCTCACAAAAGTTGATAGGATCATCTTCCAATTGGGTTTGATTTTCCTCTTGTTTCATAAGAAATACTATATAATCATCTGGAATAGCACTTCTCTTTTCTCTAGTGGATCGCCGCAAAGGCACTTGTTCCTGATGCACCGACACTTGTTCTTGATGCACCAGTACTTATTCTTGATGCACTGGTTCTTGAGGATTTTGAATTTGACTTTCAGTGTCATTATGATTTTGAGGAGGAGCTTCAATATCAATTTGAGGTTCTAAAATTGCTTTATCAAAAGCAGCTATATGAATCGGTCTAGAACCTGAATCCGACTCTTCCTCAAAGATGATGTCTATAACTTCATTTCTCCCCCAAATTCATTATCCTCAAAGAACGTGGCTGTTCCCATCTCAAAAATGTTCTTTTGTGTGGGATCATAAAACTTATACTCCCGAGATCGCTCAGAATAACCGATAAAGTAATTGCTCACAGTTCTAGAGTCCAACTTTTTCTCAAATGGCTTCTAAGGCCTAGCCTTAGCTGGACATCCCCATATGTGAAAGTGCTTTAAACAAGGTTTCCTCGTACTCCAAAGCTCGTAAGGTGTTATTGTAGTTGCCTTAGTTGGTACTCGATTAAGAATGTAAGCTGCAGTCTTTAGCGCCTCTCCCCAGAGTGATTTAGGTAAGAAATAATGACTGATCATACTCTTTACCATGTCCTTAGGAGTGTAGTTACATCTTTCTGATATACCATTCGTGCTGGGAAACCCAGGCATGATATATTGTAGGATGATTCCACACTCCTCTAGGTATCTGGCAAATGGTCCTGGACGTTGTTCACCTGAACCGTCATACAAAATGTAATATTCTCCACCACGGTCATATCTAACAGACTTTATCCTTTGGTCGAGTTGATTCTCAACTTCAGCCTTAAACTTCTTGAACACGTCTAAAGACTCTGACTTTTCATGGATAAGAAACAAGTATGCATATCTAGAGTAGTCGTCTATGAAAGATATGAAGTATTGCTAACTATTCCAATATACCGTAGGGAAAGGTCCATAAATGTCTGTATGTATCAACTCAAGGACTTTTTTAGCTCTATATGCACCCAATTTATTATGCTTAGTCTGTTTTCCTTTTATGCAAGCCACACAGACATCACAATTTGTGAAGTCAACAGAACTCAATATACCATCTGACACTAGTCGTTTAATTCTATTTCTAGAAATGTGACCTAAGCGTTTGTGCCACAAAGTTCCTGAATCTGCATCTTCGAACTTTTGTTTAGTACCCCTTAATTCAACACTTAAGTTTTCATTATGAAATTCTACAGTGTCAAACATATAAAGATTGTGATTATCCATAAGTGTACTAGTTCCAATTATAACTGAATTTAAAGACAAAGTAGCTTTTCCATTCCCAAATAGACAAGAATAACCAAATATGTCTAAATAAGGACCAAAAACCAAATTACATCTAAAAGACGATGCAACAAAAGTGTCCTTCAAATCCAAATAACAACAAGTACTAAAAAACAATCTAAAATGTGCAATTTCCTCCACATCCACTGCAAACCCATCAGCCACTTGAATGCGTCTTTCAGTATCAGTTGGTTTTTGGTAGATCAGGCAACCCTGTAGTGAAACACTGATGTTAGTAGTTGCAGCTGTATCTAACCACCAAGTGTTTCTGGGTACTTCAATTAAGTTCACCTCAGAACAGACCATAGCAAAGGAACTACCTTTCTTTACACGCCATACGTGATAATTTTGGCAGTCCTTCTTCATATGTCCAACTTTTTTACAAAAGAAACAGGTGTCTTTAGCCGTAGTTTGATTCTTTTGAGTTGGACCTTTAGCAGCATCATTCTTAGCAACCACAGTTCTTCTTCTTTTGCCCTGACCCTTAGAGGTGTTAACCATATGAGCACTTTCAGACCTTTCTTATTTCATTCTATCCTCCTCATTCACACAATATGAAATGAGCTCATTAAGAGACCATTTCTCCTTATGTGTGTTGTAACTGGATTTCACTTGATTAAATTGAGGAGGAAGAGAGTTTAAGACAAAGAATATGAGCACTTCTTTCCTGAAGCTCAATCTTGAGAGTCTTAAGCTTTGAAAAAATGTTGCACATTTCCAGAATGTACTCCCTTATGTTTTCTTTGCTGTGGTACCTCATGGTACTAAAGCGATATAGTGTACTTATTTCTGCTTTATCGCTACTCGCAAAATGCAAGTCCATCTCAGCAAAGAACTGTTTGAGATCCTTGATCTCCTCAGCACCTCTAAAGGTTTCTGGAATGGTGTCCAAAATGATCATTAAACCAATGCGATTGGAACGCTCCCACTTCTCATAAACAGCCTTAAACTCATGAAGGCTGTCATCTGTAGGAGGAGTAGGTTGTTTCATCCTTAACGCAAGGTCAAGATCCATACACCCAAGCACAATCTTAACTTTACTTTTCTATTCCTTATAATTGGAACCGTTAAGTGTTGGAATTGAGCCTCAGTTTGCAGATACTACAGTAAAATTTGCTGAAAAGAGAACAATCTTTATTAGTAACTCACAACTAAACCAAAATAAAACAATAATAAAGTTAACGATTGTACAACCCATCTCAAGATACAAAGTGCAACATTAACATCAAGTCTTTGGACAGTAATATTAACTGCTAATGGGACTCTTGTTGTAATAATCAAACACTGACAATAACGCATGATAGACAACAACCTATCTTTGGGTCGATTGATTGTTCACATGGTTACTCCAAATAATTGTCACATATTTATTATCACAGGTATGTATATAACTCGATCAAATATAAACCTACCTTTGGGTTAGTTTAATATTCACATGAGTATATATACATATAACATTTAATATTATTATTAAAAAAATATCCACAAGAGAGGTTACTTTGGCAACATCAAGCATCAATTAATCCAATTCAAATATTAAACTTGCACAATCAAAATTATTATTGATTTAGAACCTTAATTATTATTCTTGCTCAAACATATATTATGATCTGGATTTTGGTAATGGTTATTTCACAACAAACCCAGAATAATGAGTATTTAATTATTTACATTTATGTTTTGCCATGTTTTGATTATTTACGTTTACCTTTTGACATGTTTTAATTATTTTCTGACAGACTTTAGGGACAATATTACAAAAATGAAAATGACTTTAGGAACTTGGTTTTGCTAGAGAAAGAATTCATCCATAAGTCAATACAAATCAGAAATCAAATGGCACAACAAGCACAAATCACGCGGAGGAGAAAGACCGTCCCTACAGAACACTAGGCAGACACAGAGCCGAAAAGCATCAATTGTTTACGAGCATGGTGCAGATTCCGAGGCACCAATGCCAAAGCTACGCCAGTCTAGGTATTTCACGAAGCCACTAATCTAGGAACTAGCAGCTAAAAAAAGAGCGGATCACTTGCAGGCGAATCAAAGATTTTGTGGTGGGACAAAAAAGGTTGGGAGCATAAAGTTCATGAGAGAGACAGATATTTGTAGACTAGAATTGGAATCAATGGTTCAGTTCAATAGCCGGGAAGTGATTGTATACATGGACGATGAAGGATATTGCTTAAGCAAATTGAACAATTAAGACTTAATGAGATAAAGTCAGTTAGGATTTAGTTTGTTGAAACAGATTCTANAAAAAAAAAAAAAAAAATCTTATCTCATTCTTAACCGAATCTGAACACGTGAGGTACAAGCTAAGAAGTTTATAAATAAAGAGATATCGAGAACTTTATTCACACACACAGATCCAAAATCTCGATTTCTTCTCTGCAGAAAATAACCTTCTTCACTCGCTAGCTTCAACTATTTTGTGTGTGCAACACAACTAAGTGCAGAGAAAAATTGGAGCAAACCTTCATGAAAATCTGAGTACAAGACTGGAGGACTTTTAGCTCAAATTCAGAAGACAAATCTCTTCGACTCTGCAATCTTCTTTCTCTATTCTAATTCTAATTCATCTTCTTCATTCTTCTTCTTGTTCATCATCTTCGCTTTCTTCGATCAAAAAATCTAACAGTTTGTGCTAAAATTTTTTGTTAGATTCAGAGATTCAAGGTGAGGAATGGAGCTATACCTGAGCTTTCGAAGACGCAACCATTAATTAGATCAAACTACAGGCGGTGGTCCGAAGAACTCCTATTCTTCTTCCAAGAAATCGGAATAGATTACGTTCTCTTCAATGACTCTACTTCTCATCTCTAGAAGTCAATATCGAGCTCCGATGATTAGACTTCTCAAAAGAAGATTATTGCAGTCACAGTTGATCCTTCGTTTGTAAAGAAAAGCGCCTCTGAAACTGAAGACTCATCTGCAAGCAAATCAAGGAGAGAAGGAACTTACGAGGAATATAATAGAACATGCAGAGGTCACATTCTTAGACACTTATCAGAGAAACTCTTTGACATATATGTGAAGTTCGAGTCTGCAAAAGAGATTTGGTTAACATTAAAGAAGAAATATGGAACTGAAGATGATGGTAAGAAACAATATTTTACTTCTTGGTGGACTTCATTCTTTATGGAAAGATAATGTTGCAATTCTTGAGCAATTACACGAGTATGAAGCAATGGTGTCAAGAATTCAAGCTGAAGGAATTCATATAAACGATCAACTTGCAGCATTGGTTCGGGTAGACAAACTTCCACCATCTTGGAATGATTACAGATCAAAGCTGAAACATGAGAAGAAGAAGATGAGTCTAGACAAACTAATCTCAGATATTTTGATTGAAAGTGCTAATAGATCTTAGCACAGTAACATGTCTCAGTCAAATTCTCATGAACTGGATGCTAACTTGGTGGAGAGTTCGGATAAGAACATAGGATACAAGCAGAAAGAGAAAAACAATGATTCGAGGATCCAACCTAAGAAGATAATAGAGTTTAAAAAGAAACTCAAATGTTGGAACTGCAACAATAAGAAACAGGATCATAAACTCCCTTAGAAACCAAAAGAAACAGCATCTAAAGCTCACCTAGCTGAAGATATCGTGGCTGTTCTTACTGAGGTAAATGCTACTACTAACATGGTGGAGTGGATAGTTAATTATAGTTATACTAGGCACATTTGTAACGATAAAGGGCTATTCAAAAGTCTCGATGATTCATCAAGCAGAAATGTCTTCTTGAGAGATGCACGAGCTCTTAATGTTGCAGGTATTGGAGAAGTAGAACTAAAACTGTCATCAGGAAGGACACCGAAGCTCACTAAAGCACTCTACGTTCCAAACATGAGGAGAAACCTGATCTCTAGTGGACTTCTAATGGCTGCAAGTATCAAGCAGACTATTGATTCTGGTAAAATGGTTCTGACCAAAAATGGTGAATACGTTGGGAAAGCTTATTGTAATGGGAACCTGTTCATTCTCAAAACAGTTAATGAAAAAATGAACGATTCTGCTTACTTCTAGTGTGATTTGAGTACTTGGCACAATAGATTGGGTCACTTAAACATCAAGTCAAACAAAAGATTAAGGCAAGCCAATCTAATCTCAGATAACATTGAAACTGAGTTCAAGAAATGTGAAATTTGCATAGAAGTCAAACATAGTAGAAAATAGTTTAAGGTCATATCTCTAATACATCTCTGCCTCTTGAACTGATTCAATCGGACTTAGCAGACTTTAAAAGGACTATGAGTAGAGGTGGAAAAAGATACTATGTGACTTTCATTGATGATTATTCTAGATATGCAAAAGTCTATATGTTAAAATCAAAAGATGAAATTGATGACTGTTTTATGAGTTTTAAAGCTGAAGTTGAAAACCAACTAGATCTAAAAAGAGATTGAGATCTGATAGAGGAGGAGAATATGAATGTGAAGCATTGAAGCTGTTTTTCCAAAAAGAAGGAATCATTCATGAAAGAACTGCTCCCTATACACCACAACAAAATGGTATTGCAGAGAGGAAAAACCGAACGTTAAGAACATGATGAAATCAATGTTGCTAAGTTCAGGTCTTCCAGATTCTCTGTGGGGCAAAGCCATTCTTGCAGCAACTTATATCCTGAATAAAGTCCCTCATAAAGGTCTTTCTTTAACTCCTTATGAACTCTGGAAAGGATATATACCGAATCTGTCATTCATTAGAGTTTGGGGTTATCTAGTTAAGGTAGCTTTACCTAGTTTTAAGAAAACTAATATTGGATCAAAGACTGTGGATGCTGTATTCATAGGATATGCAAATAACAGTGCATCTTACCATTGTATGACATTTGATTCATCTTCAAAGAGTCTCGGTCATGTAATGGAATCAAGAGATGTTGAGTTCTTTGAAGATACATTTCCTTTCAAGGAATCAAAAGGAAACAAGGTTCAAAGAGAAACATCTTCAGAAAGACCTCATGAAAATGATATCATTGAACCAAGAAGAAGCAAAAGGACTAGAGTAGCTGCAGACTTTGGATCTAACTTTATAATAAGCTTCATCGCAAAAGACAAAGAGATCAGTGAAGAATTCGTTTTCACATACATTCTAGAAGACAATCCAGAATCTTCTGCAGAAGCTATGAGATCAATAGATGCTTCATTTTGGAAAGAAGCAGTTGACAATGAGGATGAATCGATTATATCTAATCATACCTGGGAACTGGTGGAGTTACCTAAAGGAAGTAAAGCCATCAAATGCAAGTGGATTTTTAAAAAGAAACTCAAGGGAGATGGCTCTATAGACAAGTATAAAAGCAGATTGGTAGCTAGAGGCTTCTCTCAGAAGTATGGAGTGGATTTCTTCGATATCTATTCTCTAGTAACCAAGATAACTTCTATACAATTATTACTTGCAGTAGCTTCTTCACAAAATTTGATTATACATCAGATGAATGTGAAGACAATTTAATGAATGGAGACTTAGTAAAAGAAATCTACATGACTCAACCCGAGGGTTTCATTGTCGAAAGACAAGAAAACAAGTCTGCAAATTGAGAAAATCATTGTACGGCCTGAAACAAGCCCCTAAACAATGGTTCGAGAAGTTTAGTTCCAAAATTCTAGAAGATGGCTTTACACCAAAAAGTGATGATACTTGCGTATTCAGTAAGACAAAAGGATCAGAGTATGTGATTATTTGTCTCTATGTAGATGATATGATGATCTTAGGCAATAAGTTGGTTATAGTGAACATAACCAAATTGTTTCTTAGCTCCAAGTTCAGTATGAAGGATCTTAATGAGGTGGATGTAATACAGGGAATAAAAGTAGAAAGACTTACAAAGGGATTCTCATTATCTCAGTCAGACTAAATCGAGAAGATACTGAAAAAATTTGGTTACTGGGATAAAACAACAACCAAATCACCATATGATCCCTCAGTGCAGTTGTGTAAATATGAAGGATCAAGTGTAAATCAAGGTGAATATGCAAGGATACTCGGAAGTGTAATGTACTTAATGAATAGTACAAGGCCAAACATAACCTATTCAGTCAGTAGATTAAGTATACACTCAAAATTCGAATAAACAACATTGGATAGCCATGGGCAGATTGATGAGATATCTAAAAGGTATTTAGAATTGGAAGTTGTGTTACAATGGACTATTGTGTGTGCTAGACGCATTATGTGATGCCAATTGGATCACAGACAACTATGAGATAAACTCTACTAGTGGATTTATCTTTACAATTTGGGGAGGAGCAATCTCATGGAAATCTAAGAAACAAACATGCATAGCACGATCAACTATGGAGTCATAATTGATTGCTCTTGAGCTTGCAGGTCAAGAAGCAGAATGGTTAAGAAATGTATTAGCTGATCTTCCAATGACAGGTAAAAAATGTCCTTCTGTTTCAATAAGATGTGACTCACAAGCAGCTATTGTAGTGGCAATAAACAAGCTTTTCAATGGAAAGAAACGTTACATAAGAATGAGACATAAGGTAATAAAAAGCCTAATAGAAGAAGGAGTTTTATCTATTGAATTCGTGAGATCAGAAAGAAACTTAGCAGATCCCATGACCAAACCATTGTGTGGACGAGCAGTCCTGAACACTGCAAGGGAATATGGTCTGAAATTGACTGAAGACTAGAGTAATCAAGTCCCTTACCTTGGAATCTATAAAGTTAGATTTCAGGTTCAAAAGGTCAAAACAATTGATTGACACTAAGCTTGATAGAGTCATGGAAAACTGAGTATAACTCAGTATAATAGTAATGTAAGAATGTGCAAATTCGACTACTGTAAGCGAACATATATCACTTGTGTAAACCAAATTGCTTTAACCAAGGGTTATGGTGCAGTGGAAAGAGTTTCAAATAACTCAAGGTTCGGAAGTGAAAGTAAGTTAAACTTACTTTGTAGCGAAACTAGGAGTGTTGATTCGAGTCTTTAAGACATCAAAGACATGTACTTCAATTTGTAAAACAAGGTGGAGATTGAAGGATATTGTTTAAGCAAATTGAACAATTGTGATTTAATGAGATAAAGTGAGTTAGAATTTAGTTTGTTGAAATACATTCTAAAATAAAATAAAAAACAATCTTATCTCCTTCTTAACAGAATCAGAAAACGTGAGGTACAAGCTAAGAAGGTTAAAAATAGAGAGATATCAAGAACTTCATTCACACACACAGATCCGAAATGTCGATCTCTTCTCTGAAAATAACTTTCTTCACTTGCTAGCTTCAACTCTTTTGTGTGCGCAACACAACTGAGTGCAGAGGAAAATTGGAGCAAACCTTCATGAAAATCTGAGCACAAGATTGGAGGCTTTTAGCTCAAATTCAGGAGACAAATCTCTTCGACTCTGCAATCTTCTTTCTCTATTCTGACTCATCTTATTCATTCTTCTTTTTGTTCATCATCTTTTTTTTTCTTCGAACAAAAGATCTAACAGACAAGAGCAAAAAACCAGTGGTTGGACAAGGTTTAAATAAAAATGACGGAGGTAACGTTGCTAAACATAAAATGTGTGGATAAGAAAACAGGGAAACATTGTACTAAAGGACAGAGAGTGGAGAAGTATAACATTATGCTTAAGAAGAAAGCCGAGGCACAAGGAGTTGAGTTTGTGTCGTTTAATCTAGTGAAATGCGAGTGTAACTTTTGGGTCGAGCATTTTAGTTCCTATAAGCTTGACGATGAAGACAGAGATCACCTTTAGTGTCTCATCGTAGTATTACTCTGTTGAAATTTCTCTGTTCTTGTGTAGGGAATGTGATAAGCTCTTAAGAGCATATCAGAGGAAGGAAGAGATTCTAACAATCTAGACTTAGAAAGTTAATTACAAATAATAGAGAATAAGGGACTTGTTTGTAAATAATAATAAACGTACCGGATTGTATAAAACTCTCGATTCTCTTCTAAAGTTAGTTACGATTGATTTTGTCCATGAATTCTTTGGTGAGGGATCAGAGCCTAAAACTCTGGTTTTGAGTTGTTCACAAGCCTAAAACTCTGTTCAATCATTTTCTTGAATAAACTTTCTTATTAATCGCTTTTGAACCTAATCATCTTTGATATCAGAGCGATGATGGCGATCCAAAATCAAGCTGGTGATGACCAAGCCATCGCAAAAGTTGAAGAAAATCAAGCTGGTGATGACCAAGCCATTCGAAATCATGGAGAAAACACTTCAAGCTAAGTACGATGCAAAATCAAATGCAGACCAAGAAATTGGAAGACTCAGTAGCCAATTTCAGAATCTCGACAGAAAATTTCAAAATCTTGACTTCAAATTTGATCAATTGTTCATTGCCGCAGATCACGAAATACATAGAAAGACGGAATCACATTCTCCTCAGCTGGTGAATAATGAATTGCCCCCGAGAAATTCTCAAGTATCATTCAAAAACTTGGAACCTGGCTCTAATCGTAGGGAAATAGCTCAAACGCATTCTCAGTCTTGTTTGAAGACCAAAGAGAGTTTATTGAAGAAGATCAATCTACATGTTTTAGGTTGTAATCATCGTACAGTTCGATGTCACTGGTTGAAATTTCTTTGTGAATTGGTCGATATGTTGATAAGATAAAAGGAATTGATTTCTTTAAGCCTTAACGGATATGCGTTGAACTGGTATGAGTGGAATTTAATTCGAGCTCCATTTCTGCATTGGTATCAGTTCAAATCTCGTTTGTTACTATGATTTAGAGTCAAGAAAAATAGATCTCCCTATCGAAGCTTATTGGCTTTAAAGAAAATAGGAATGGTTGAATATGTTAGGAAGTTTGAAGAACTATCTGTATAAATTCCTGATTTAGATGAAGAGAAACTCGAAGGTCTTTTTTGGTTAGGTTTGCAGGAGCATATGCAAGGTGTGATAGAGATGATGAAACCTCAAAACTTGCGAGAATTGATAGCCAAATAAGTCGAAAAATGGGTAAGCATGTGACGACTGAGAGTAAAGTAATGGGTTCAATACTCACATGCTGCTAGAGACACTCCTACAAGTGTAAATGATTTCAAGAGCAGAACAGTTGAAGGACATATTTTATTGCTGGACAGAACAAGACCTTTACTTTGGCTGCTACTCCAAACAATAAGGGAAGAAAAAGACTGACTGGTGCTGAATCTGATGAGAAAAGTAAGAAAATGATATGTTTCTTCTATGATGCACCATGTGACACGATCCTAATGAGGATTAGGATTAGCCCAGACACACGTTCAAGCGGTAAATGGACGAAACCGGTGGTATGACTCGCGAACAAGTAAACAATGGAGAATCCGCTGGCTAGAAGATGAAGAGGCGCGACTATAGATGAAGGAGATGGACTTCCCGAAGGATTAATGAAGTCGTGGAGCCAAGCAAAGGCGACGCTTGACCCAAAGGAACCATGAGATGATCGGCGGATGCGATTGGAGGCAGCAGAATGGTTTGAAGATGAAAGGTTGGAAATGAAAGGTGATTGAATAGAGAATGAATCATACTGAACTACCAAGAGATATGCAAGGCTCTTAGTCTTCAAACCTCTCTAATCTCGATATTACACACCAAAGAATTAGCAAGCTAGAGAATTTTGCCTCAATGATCAAACCGATGAAAAGTGCTTAGATTAAAAGGTTCAATGAAGATACAACTTAGGGTTCTCAGAGTATTTATATCCACGGAAATGAGCCGTACTTAAAAGGGCTGAAAACATAATTGGCCAACAACACATAACTAAAATAAAAGACACAATAAAGCTCATTTCTTTACTTAGACGATTTGCTCTTCTCTTCACCGGTTTTAGAAGCATGTTGCCAATGGGGTTGTAGTGTAAAGTGTGCGTTAACAAACCTCGTTAAAACCTTTGTGCTAGAAAACCCAAAGGGACAAAACAAGCAACAAGAAAAAGAGTGTAAGAACACACACCTACCATTGACAACCCTTAGTCGGCTTGAATCACAACCAATGTGGTTGGATAAGCCATAAGACTAAGGTTGCTTGAGGCTTGAAGTAGCATTGTGATAATAGCTTTTTCAAGTATCTTAGCTTTAGCTTTAGTAATAGGTCCAATGGGCAGCTCCAATGGTTGTTGTGCTTCCTCCGGTTCAAGCTCCAAGTTGTGTTCTTGTTCCGGTTCATGTCATTGCTCCATTATCACATCATCCCCTCCCTCTTGAAAAGGATTTGACCTCAAATACGCACCATCTGAAAAAAGGGACCAAGTTAGCAACATTGAAACTATTACTTACGGTATACTTACCTTGAAGATCAATTTGGTAGGCGTTGTCGTTGATCTTCTTGATTATCTTGAAAGGACTGTCTATTCTTGGCATCAACTTTGATTTTCTCTCATTTGGGAACCGGTCTTTTCTTAGATGTGTCCAAACAGAATCTCCTTCCTTGAAGATCATTTCCTTGCGACTCTTATTAGCTTGTTCCACATACTTCTTTGTCTTTTCCTCAATGTTTGCTCTTGCTTTCTCATGAATCTGCTTAACAAATTCAGCTTTCTTTTGTCCATCCTTGCTAAGTCTCTCACTCAAAGGTAAAGGCATTAGATCGAAAGGAGGGATGACATTAAACCCATAAACAATTTCAAACGGTGAAAACTTAGAAGCTGAATGCATGGAATGATTATATGCGAATTAAACATGAGGCAAACTCACAACAAAATCAATATATATATATCATGCCACAGACGCAAAGGAATATAGAGTGGAGTATACAAACCGTGAGATTGTGCTTTAGCCTTAGCCACTTTACAAGTGGGGCACCTAGCACAATAGCTTTCAACGTCTCATTTCATATGCGGCCAATAGAAGTGCTCTTGCATAATATGCAATGTCTTGGCCACTCCAAAGTGTCCGATTAATCTGTCTGCATGAGCTTCCTCGACAAACAATTCTCTCAAAGAAGAGTTAGGAACACACAAACGATTGTCATAAAATAGGAGCCCCTCATGTCAAAAGTATTTGCCGTAAGCAAACTTCTTGATGCATAAGCCTCCATAAAATCAGAATCGTTACCATAGAGAAACTTAATATGTTCAAAGCCAAGAACCTTAACCTCAAGAGTAGAGAGAAAAGTATACCTCCTTGATAATGCGTTGGTAACCACATTATCTTTACCTTTCTTGTATTTGATGACATACAGAAATGTCTCTATAAACTCGATTTACTTGGCATGTAGTTTGTTATGTTTCCCTGACCTTTTAGATGCTTTATTGTCTCATGATCGGTGTGAATGACGAACTCTTTAGGCCACAAATACTGCTGCCAAGTTTGGAGGGATCTCACAAGCGCATAAAGCTCCTCGTCGTAAGTAGGATAGTTAAGCATAGCTCCTCCAAGCTTCTCACTAAAGTAAGCGATTGGCCTCTTGTCCTGCATAAAAATAGCTCCAGTTCCTACACTGGAAGCATCACATTCAATGTCAAAAGTTTTAGTAAAATCAGAAAAAGATAAAATAGGAGCGTTAATAAATTTCTTTTTCAAAGCTTGAAAAGCTTCTTTTTGTTGTGACTCCCATTTGAACTCAACATCATTCTTGATTACTTCCGTGAGAAGTGCGGCCAAAGAGCTAGAGTCCCGCACAAATCATGTATAGAATTCATCCGCATAGTTCTGTAAAAGTTTGACAAGAATGCTCAAAAGTTCTGGCTTTAAATCATCCAAAGTTAGTATGCTTTCCTTAATCATGATCAAAGCACTAAATTTAACACTCCCTTTGGATTGGTCCTTTGAAGGATGAGTAGTAGAGACGGCTGTATCCTTCTGCCTCATCAAAATCTGATCCAAATACACCTCATGTGGAGTCATTGGAATGAGAGTAGTCTTCTTGCGGTTAAGCTCAAAACTATGCCTATTTGTGAACCCATCATGAATCACACGGCGATCGGATTGCAAAAGGCGTCCAAGAAGAATGTGACACGCTTCCATAGGTAACACATCACAAAGGATCTTATCCTTATCCTTCCTAATGCAAACTGGTACACAAACATATGACTTTCCTAGCATTTCCCCTTCATCATTCAACCGTTGTAGTTTATAAGGTCGTGGGTGGGCTAGCTCCTTAAGATTAAGTTTCCGAACCATAGTCTTACTAGGCACATTAGTGCAACTCCCACCATCAATAATCACACTACAAATCTTGTCCTTAACCATGTATCTCGTATGAAACAAGTTATCCCTTTGTCCTTGATCCGAATCCTTAGTAATAACACTAAGAGCTCTCATTGTCACGAGTAAAGGACCCTTTAGTGGCAGCTCACTATATCGTCGAACATCACATCAGACCTCTCATCCTCAGATTCATACTTTCCATCAGCCCTCAACAAGATGACGCGGTGCTTAGGGCATTCATTCGCATAGTGTCCCAATCCGTGACAGTTAAAACACTTAACCTTTCTGGCCCTTTATGTAGACTTTGCTGGCACTTTAATCTCTTTAGTTTGACTTGGGTGGAGCTCCTTAGATGCAGCTGATTTTTCCTCCACCTTGGCGTTTGGTTTGAATTCCCATTTAAAACCGGTTCTTGATTCCTTAGAATAGCTCATCAGGTTGGAGTTGTAACTTGAGCGACTACCTTTCCTCTTAAGCTGTTTTTAAAACATCATGGCCTTATATAGGATCTCTTCAATATCTTCATAATCACTAATCTCAAAAAGGTATATAAGTTCACGGTTAAGCCCTCCCAAAAACCTTGACATTGTCACTTCATTACTCTCTCTAATATCTGCTTGCAACATCAATGTCTCCAATTCTTGGTAATAATCTTCTACGCTTTTAGACCCTTGATTCAGATTTCTCAACCTTGTGTGTAGCTCCCTATGATAGTGGCTTGGCACAAACCTCTTTCGGAGTAATTGCTTCATCTTATTCCAACTACGGATGGGAAGCTCGTTGTTCTTCTTCCTTGTTTTCACAAGTTAATCGCACCAATTAAGAGCATCATCATAGAATTTTGTGGCTGCATAACGGACCTTGCTTTCCTCTGAATAATATTGACAATCGAACACAAGTTTGATTTTCTTCAACCACTCAATGTATGCATCCGTATCGCTCTTACCATGAAAAGCGAAAATCTTGAGTTTAAGCCCGTGAGGAGTGTTGGTTTTCTGATTTGTGTCAGGTCTAGCTCTCCTCCTAATGCGAGTACTACGAAGAGAACGCTCACTGCCATAATATTCCGAAGAATCTCCATCATTCTCTGATACATCACGTTCATCATCCGGCAATGGCTTCCGCGAAGTGGTTTCTCGACTAGCCTCACCCTGTTCACGTGTTTGATTTTGTTCCCTTCTAAAATCATCGAACATTTGGTTCATCATTTTCCCATGGCTTCCATAAGAGCCTCGATCAACAATTTATTGTGTGGTGCGACATTGTCGGATTTATTCTCCGCAATTTCCTACAACACAACAACAACAAGAGAATGCGAGTAGTTCATTCTAAAAAATAAAGCACAAGCAGATTTTTGAGTTCTGCACACAATAAGTTTGACTCTTTTAATTTCCCCAAAGACTATTGACCAAAAGAAATGCGGAAATGAAAGTTCTTTGATCAATCAATCGGAATGCGAAGAGACAAAATGAATAATCGGAAAAATCAGAGAGGTTTTGACACAACCTTTGCTTGAGGTCGCTATGATACCACTTGACATAATCCTATTGAGGATTAGGATTAGCTCGAACACATGCTCAAGCAGTAAATGGACAAATTCGGTGGTGCGACTCGCAAACTAGTGACCAATGGAGAATCTGTCGGCTAGAAGATGAAGAGGCGTGACTATAGGTGAAGGAGATGGACTTCCCAGTGGATTGATGAAGTCGTGGAGCCAAGAAAAGGCGACGCTTGACCCAAATGTAAACGAGATGATCGGCGGATGCGATCAGAGGCAGCATAATGGTTTTGAAGATGAAAGGTCGGAAATGAAAGGTGATTGAATAGAGATGAATCGAACTGAACTACCAAGAGATATGGAAGGCTATTAGTCTTCAAACCTCGCTAATAATCTGGATATTACACACCAAAGAACTACCAAGCTAGATGATTTTGCCTCAATGATCAAACCGATGAAAAATGCTGAGATTAAAAGGTTTGATGAAGATAAAACTCAGGGTTCTTAGAGTATTTATAGCCACAGAAATGAGCTGTTCTTAGAAGCATGTTACCAATGGGGTTGTAGTGTAAAGTATGTGTTAACAAACCTTGTTAAAAACCTTTTGCTAGAAAACCTAAAGGGACAAAACTAGCAACAAGGAAAAGAGTGTAAGAATACACACCTCCCATTGACAACCCTTAGTTGGCTAGAATCACAACCAATGTGGTCGGATAAGCCATAAGATTAAGGTTGCTTGAGGCTCAAAGTAGCATTGTGCTAATTGGCTTCTCAAGTATGTTAGCTTTAGCTCTAGTAATAAGTCCAATGATCAGCTCCAATGCTTGTTGTGCTTCCCCCGGTTCAAGCTCCAAGTTATCTTCTTATTCCGGTTCATATTGTTGCTCCATTATCACATCACCGTGGAAAAAGGCCATAACTTCCCGTAGAAGGAATTTTGTGTGTTGACAGTTTTCAATGGATGTGAGGTTGAACTATGAGAAGTTGTGGATTAGTATGATTTCTATGAAATAGAAGAAGTTGTGAAATCGTTTTACTTTGTCATCAAATTCTTTTCTTGGAGTCTTATCACCAACAACAACAAAGATGCATGGTCACATATCCAAATCCAAGATTGTTGTTATGATTGACTGTGGTGCATCGCATTACTTCATTTCACCAAGCTTAGCCAAACGTCTGAAATTGAGTACTCAAAGAAAAAGTAATCTCAATGGTATCAACTAAGGGTGTTGGAGTTTTTGCTAAGATACAAATTTGTTTCCGGGATTTGACATTAACTACATATTTTATAGCTCTTGAATTAGATGGCGTAGATGTTATACTTGGAATGCAGCAGTTACAAATTTTGGGAAGGTGTGAAGTGGATTGGGGAATAAATGAGTTGTGTTTCAGAGTACTAGATAGTTGGGTAATACTAAGAGGAGATCTAGAACTGTGTAATATGAAAAGCTCACATAAGGTGTTACAAAATCTACATTATAGTTCCAAAAAAGGGACTAAAAGATATACAAAATTGACCACATTGATGGAATATGATGCAGAGGAAACATATTAGATGTCAAAAATGTTATAGAAGTTTGATGTCATGTATGCGGAGCAAAAAACTTTACCACCAGTCCGTGGAAGTGAACACTCGATTACAGATATCCGTAGGTTTAGAAAGAGGCAATGACAGAGTTAGTTGCTCAAATGTTGTAGACATGTATAATTCAATATAGTCACATCCCATATTCAAATCATATCTTACTAGTGAAAAAAATGGATGGAACTTAGAGATTTTGCGTGGATTATCGTGCCTTGAATAAGGTGATAGTACCTTACAAGTACCCAATACCAGTAATATATCAACTTTTACATGAATTACATGAAGCTTCAATATTTTTTAAGTTGAATTTGAGAGCTGGGTACCACCAAATAAGGATGCAGCCTCAAGATGTGGAGAAAACAACATTTAGAACTCACAACGGACATTATGAGTTCCTAGTAATGCCATTCGGGTTAACCAACATTCCAACAACATTTTAATCCTTGACAAATGATGTGTTCATGCCATATCTTAGCCGGTTTATGTTAGTATTTTTTGACAATATCTTGGTTTACAGTCCAAATTGGGAAGAGCACCTCAAGCATTAACAGCTGGTGTTTGAGGTATTTACAAAGCATATATTCTTTACAAATAAGAAGACTGCTTGTTTGGACAGAAAAAGTAGACTATTTGGGCTATATCATTTCTGCAAAAAGAGTAGCAACAAATTCTAGTAAAACCGAAGCTATGAGGAAATTGCTGGTGCCTAAAAATATTAAGGAGTCAAGAGGATTCCTAGTACTGAAGGTTTGTCCAAGGTTATGAAAATGTGACAAAACCTTTAACCAACTTGTTGAAGAAAGATCAATTCACTTGGAATGACACAACTCATGCAACATTTACAAAGCTGAAGGAATCGATGGTGACAACACCAGTTTTGGCCTCAGCGGATTTCCAGAAACTCTTTGTAGTTGAGGCTGATGTGTCTGGATACGGTTTAGAAGCGGTTATTATGCAGGATTCATACATGATTTCTTTCTTTAGTTATACTTTTTCAGAAAAGCAGCATCATAAGCCCATATATGAAAAAGAGCTCATGGCCATTGTCATGGCAATTCAAAAGTGGCGGCACTATTTTTTGGGAAGGATATTTCTGGTTTGAACCAATCAAAGAAGTACCAATGCTGGCTTACAAGGATTTTGGGATATGATTTTAATATTGTGTACATGTTGGGTATAGAGAACAAGGCTATTGATGGGTTTTCAAGAAAGTTTGGAGAGTTTAGAAGGGACTACAATTCTGTTGACTATGACACTTCAATCGACACTTCAAATTCAAGATGTGATGCTGAAATTAAGCAAAATGAGTTTATCAAATCAATCAAAGAACACTGAAACAAAGGTGATGTTGTTAAGAATAAGTAAAATATGGTTCATGGAAGACCTTTTCATTACAAAAGTTTGGTGATTTCTCAACACTCCAAATTTATTCCAATCATATTACAAGAGTGTCATGACAGTGTATATGGAGGCCATCCAAGCGTGTTGAAACCTTACAAAGAGTGAAGCAAAACGTGTATTGGAGAAAGATGAAGGAGTAGATCCGCAAGTACATCTCCGAATGCACGATATGCCAGACTCATAAACACTCCACAGTAGCTCCAGCAGGTTTTCTTCAGCCCATTCCAGCATCACAACGTGTTTGGGAGGAGATCACAATGGACTTTATAGAAGGGCTTCATGTTTCTCACGGAGTCGATGCTGTCTTTGGGGTGGTACATTGATTAAGTAAATACGCCCATATTATACTGTTGAAGCACCCTTTCTCAGCAACTAAAGTGGAAAATAAATTTGTTCCGGAAATTGTCAGGTTGCATGAATATCCTCAATCTATAATATCTGACAGAGATCAAATCTTCTTCAGTAACTTCTAGAAGGATAGTTTTAAAATGTCTGGTACACAATTACACTATAAAATTGCATTTCATCCTTAGACTAACGGTCAATCGAAGGTTGTGAACCATTATTTCGAAGGCTATTTGCGCTGTTTTGCCTCTGCTTATCCATGAACTTGGAGTAGATTCCTCATTTGGGCTGAGTTGTGGTATAATACTTCCTTCCATACATCTATACATGAGACTCCTTTCAAGGTACCATACGGCCGAGATGCACCTGCAATGATTCCATATGAAGATAGATAAACTAAAAACTTTGAATTGGAAGTATCTCTACGGGAGAGATATGAAATGTTTTCTGTCCTGAAGGTGCATTAGTGAGAGCTCAACCCAAAATGAAACAAAATGCTGATAATTATCGATGGGAACTGGAATTTGCGGTAGGTGACATGGTTTTCTTAAAGCTCTGACAATAACAAGAACATTCAGTAACATGCACAGTGCACCAAAAGCTTGCAGCCCGTTTTTACGGCCCTTTTAAAGTGTTGGAAAGGATTGGTAAGTTCACATATCGGTTGTAGCTGCACACTAAGTCCAAGATACATGATGTGTTTCATATCTCTCAATTGAAACTTGTCCTTGACATGGGCCACCAAACTATTCTTCTACCATCATCATTCAGTTCTCAAGGAGAAGTTGTGATCATGCCTATTGATATTGTTGATTCCATATATGATCAAGCTGGTCAATTTGAGGGACTGATTCGCTGGAGTATGTTACTACCACATGAAGATACATGGTGATATGTGGGCGTTTCAACTAGTTTTAAGCAAAATTTGTTACCATTTTCTGCATGATTCCATCGCTTGTACATACCATTTAGAGTCATTTATGTTCATATTTTCATACTTAGTGTTTCTACATTAGCATTGCATACATTTGTGCATTTGGAGTTGTTATTAGGTACATTTGGATGCTTTGTAGACTAGGAGTGGAAGGACTTAGCAAGATTCGGCAAGAGATGCATTCTGGAGCTAAGTGGAGGCAAGGATGCAAAACACACACTCAATTTGACCTCATAGCTCAACATCAAGGTAGAGTTGACCATCGCTATTCCCAACTCGGCCTCGTAGCTCAACTACTATGGCCGAGTTAATTCTTTGATGTCTCATTTTCCCAGCTCGGCCTCATAGCTCAACCACAATGACCGAGTTGATATTCTGATGTCCAGTTCAACAACCTCAACGTTCCATCTCGGCCACCAAAGTCAAGTTAAAGACCAGATTGCTTATTTTTTCTAACTCGAGGTCCCAACTCGACGTACATGGTCAAGCTGGGCATCCGAACAAGTCAGCTTTCACCAATATCCAACTCGAGGTCCCAACTCGATGTACATGGTCGAGCTAGGTATCAAAAAAGCCATTTTTCCGCACAAAGTCCCAACTTGACCTCATAGCTTGACGTAGGAGTCTAGTTGATCACCGCTTTACCCAACTCGATGTCGTAGCTTGACTAGAATGGTCAAGTTGAACTTCTGGAAGCTCATTTTTCCCAGCTTGACCAGCCAACTCGATGTGCAAGGTCGAGCTGGACACCACCAAAGATATTTGTTGACTTTTCCTATTTGACTTTAGGGTTAGATTAATGAGGGTATAAATACCCATCTTCTGTAAGTAGAACTCGATCTATCCATGTTTTGCCTTTTTTGTTCTTGGAGAAAAACCAGAAACTCTCTCTGTCTTTTGTAATCAGATTTATTGCTTTAATGTTTAGTAATTGACTTTGATTTCTATCTCATTCTTCTCATTCATTCTGATCTTTATGATTATGTTGTTTATTTTGTTTTCTGGGCTTATGCATTTTCTATGAAATCGTAGTAGATCTTTTAGGGTTCTTGAGGAAATGAGTTATATTATGGTGAATCTTAAGTTTTATAGGTTGCTTAAGGATTGAATAGCTTAAATCTCTTATGATTTGGTGTTCTTAATGATTATTTCATCTTGTGAAAGAAGAATCTGAGTTTAGGCATTTCAGCACGCACAAGGTGTTTAATAAAATGTTTGGCCGAACCATTTTAAGATATTTTCATGCATAACTCAAGAGATTGATTGCTTAGGGTGTTAATTTACTTTAGAAAGTTGTTTTTTCATGACTGCTTGATAATAAATCGCTAATGAGAGTTAAGTTAGATTGTAGTTTTGTTGAGTTTGTTTGCCATGAGAATGAATTCATTAACATGTGAATTTGTTGTCTAGATATCACCTCTGTACGATTTTGTTTGGCAACCGAGTAGATTTAAGTGAAGCTCTAATCCATTATACCCACTCCTCAAGGCCCTTTCATTCTCTTATTGGTCTTACATATTGTTGTTTGCTTGTTTGTTTGCTAGTCTCATGTTGTTTTTCTTATTCTCTTGTCTTTTATTTTATCTTATTGTTATTCCATTGTGTTCATTTAGGTTGATAAATCAATTCACCATATATGATTGACTTAAATTAGATATGTCTTATCATGTCTTGATTGCTAGTGTTTGTACCTGATTGGATTGGCACCTTCTGTACTACATCGACATCTTAGTACATTAGGAATTGCTTCACTGAGTAATATTCTTGCATCACGTTGATGCGTGTAGCAGACATAAAACATTAGTTTCCCTAGTTTCAACTTGAGGGCAAGATGAGTGTACCGAAGTGGGGTATTGATAAGCCCTTAAGAGCAAATCACAGGAAGACAGGACATGGTTCCAACAATCCAGACTTACATAGTTAATTGAAAATAATAGAAAATAAGATTCTTATTGAAAATAATAATAAAAGTACAAGATTGTATAAAACTCTCAACTCTCTTTCAAAGTTAGTTACAATTGATTCGTCTATGAACTCTTGGTGAGGGATCAGAGCCTCAAACTCTGATTTCGAGTTGTTCATGAGCCTGAAACTCTATTCAATTCATTTATCTTGAATAAAATTTCTTACATGGGCTGTTCATGGGCTAGGGCAAGAGGTGGACCCGCCCAAGGTTCATAAAAGTATATGTTAAAATTCATATTCTCTTTTCTTTTGTTTCATCTTAGTGTTGTTTCATTGTGTTTCTCTAGGTTGATAAATCAATTCACCATATTTGATAGGCTTGAGTTAGATAGGTCTGACCATATTTTAATTGCTAGTGGTTGCACCAGATTGGCTTGATACTTTCTGTACTACATCGAGATCTTAGTACATTAGGAATTGCACCTGATTAGTTACAATTGATTTTGTCTATGAATTCTTGGTGAGGGATTAGAGCCTGAAACTATGATTTTGAGTTGTTCATGAGCCTGAATTTTTATTAAATTCTTTTATCTTGAATATACTTCCTTACCAGGGCCGGTTCATGAGCTAGGGCAAGAGTTGCACCCGCCCAAGGTTCATAAAAGCATATGTTAAAATTCATATTCTCTTTTATTTGGTTTCATCTTATTGTTATTTCATTGTGTTTATTTAGGTTGATATATCAATTCACCATATTTGATTGGCTTGAGTTAGATAGGTGTGACCATATTTTGATTACTAGTGATTGCACTCGATTGGCTTGCACTTTATGTACTACATCGACATCTTAGTACATTAGGAATTGCTTCACTTAGTATAATTCTTTTATCAATTTGGCGCCGTTGCCATTTGGGTGTTTAGACTTCTACATTTAGAATTTTCAGATCTCTTGAGATCAATTTTATATTTGTTCCACGTTGATAACTAACCTTTTGTTTTTGCGTTTGTCTTTCTATTTTAGGTGACTTCACAGCTTAGTCACCCAACTCAGTCGTCACAATCCGAGTGCCAGGTCGAGTTGAGTCTTCTTCTTTTATGCAGACACGATTCAAAGACAACTAGAATTTCCTTCATTTTCTCGACAACTTTACTAAATTCCGCGTGAATTGAGAGAACAGAGATACCAACTCCATAGTGAACAACACGATTCAGTGGGAATGGACAACCCACAAGGTTCAAACACCCATGCACCTCCTATGCAAGGGCCTCAACAAAAGAGGTCACAATACATTGGAGCAGGTGATGCACCTAGCACTCACACTCAAAGGCATGGGATTGTGCTACCTACGATACAAAATAACGACTTTGATATCAAGAGTAGTCTCATTTCCGTGGTCCAGAGCAATAAAGTTCATGGACGGTATGTGGAGCACCCCCTTGATCATATAGATGAATTTGAGAGGCTGGGAAACCTTATAAAGATAATTGGAGTTAGTGAAGATGGCTTCAAGCTGAGACTGTTTCCTTTCTCTCTAGGTGAAAAAGCCCATTAGTTGGAGAAGCATCTACCTAAAGGTTTAATCACTTCATGGGATGAGTGCAAGAAGACCTTTCTGGCTAAGTTTTTCTCAAACTCAAGGACTGTAAAGCTCGGAAACCAGATTTCGGGTTTGTTCAGCAAAACTTTGAGTCCTTCTGCGGGGCTTGGGAACGATTCAAGAACTACCAATCTCAATGCCCTCACCATGGTTTCAGTACTGAAACCCTTCTTAGCAGTCTATACAGGGGAATACTCCCTAAAATCAGCATGATAATTGACACAACTAGCAATGGAAATTTTCAAACAAAGATGTGGATAAATGCTAGGAGTTAGTGGAGAATCTAGCTCTATCAGATGGGAACTATAGTGAGGATTATGATTGCACAATGAGAGGGGTACATCAGATTGTGATGTAGTAAATAGAAATGAGATCAAGTTTTTGAATGAGAAGTTGGATAAGCTCATGGTATAACAGAAGCAGGTTTATTTAGTGTGTTTATGCTTCAATATGGTTTGTATTTAACAAGATATCCTTCTAGTTTGTTCTTTGATTAATTTGTTATCATTTTGTCATGATCTTTGTAGTTTGAAAGAATCAAGAAACGAAGTATCCGAAACTTTAAAGGTATCTTAAGTACTGAAATTACTTTCTGTCATAATTTGTTGTGGTTTTGTAAAATTTGTTTGTGTAATTGTTTGGTAAATCTGTATGTGTATATTTTGTTTGGAGCTCTGGATTTATTTTGGTGACATGGATAAGGCTTGGGTATGGTTACCAAGGTATGAATCTGTTTCTTTCATACAGACGTTTGTATATATATGATAATGAGTTGATGTGCGGATATTTAACCTGCACTTGATCTTTACTTGTAGTACTAGTCTTGAGTGTGAACAAGGAGCAACTAGTTTTTTATGATTCAGCAAAGAAAATGGGTAATCTTGTGAAGCCCCAAAAAGTTAACTTTATGCGATCCACGACAAGATATCAGTCAGATCGGCCCAACCCATGGCCACATAGTCCGCAGTGAGGTTCAACTGATCAAGATTGGGTTGCTCTCTTATCAGATAGGGTTCCCTAACATACTTAAGCATTTCCAGCGCATTTGGTTAAGTGAATAGGCCCATTTTTATGCAGTTAACAGTTCCATCTTATTTATAAAGTGGTGCTAGTACAACGTCATTTGGTACAAGGCTATAGCTATCACTTTGAAACTAGACCAGCTACCCATTTCTACACCATCCCTTCCTTTATGCCGCTTTTGTCCCGCCTGTAGCTTAGCCTTTTGAGTTCTTTCTATGGGAAACGTTCTCACCTACATTCAAACATGAATGCATAAGCACAATTCATGCTTAGTGAGCGGGATCTTTTCGTCTCAATGGGTCTAATAAGGATTCATATCCAACAATCAATTCAATCAAGTCAGAACACTGTTCAGTCCGTGAGAGCACCCAGAATGGCTGCCAGTATTTCCTTTGATCCATTCATACCTCGCTACTTAACCAGCCATCAATCATGATTTAGGATAAGACCGCGATTCACACTAAGCGACTCATAGACCAAACAATGGTACAATATAAGCAAGACAAGCAATAAACGTGACAGTTCTACTTAAACAATATATGTTAGGATCGACCCGAGTTAGATCCACGGTCAACCACTCACCTTAGCCGAACTGCTACCTGACACCTCTTGACACTTATGGATACGGGTGGTTCATTCCTTGTTCACCAACACTTTGAGTTTTCCTTTCTGATTTTTACTAATTTTTCGTAATCCTTCTAAGTGACGAGAATGATGCTTATATCCCAATGATTCCTTTACCTTCGATTTTTCTCACGAAACTTAGCCTGAGGGTTTTCTTTAGCAGATTACATGTGAGGTGCTTAGCTAACTTAGTGGGTGCGAAGCTGCTCATCAGCTGCCTACTTCTCATGCTCAAAGCTACTCACGCAGATGCCTGTTGATGCAGCTATTTGGCTACTTACTCGGACTAGCTCATGCACCTAAGTGCTTAGTTCCCTCTCGTATCAGCTCACACAAGTGCCTGTCCAGGGAGATGCTTACTCCCCTTCTAGTACTTTACTTAGTTTCTGACTAAGTTACTCGATTGTTCGGATTCCCTTGCCCACTACTCGACCCAAGTCAACTTAACTTGACCTTTCATTCAATCTGTCCGTACCAAGCTCGGCCAGAACCAATTCTGCATGGATTCTCTTAGCTAACTGGCCACTCTGTTCCCTTTGGTTCGAACACTCACCTCCCCGCAGCTTGTTTGGAATCACCCGGAACGGTTCGTGGACTGCGGGTGTTACAATTCTACCCTACCTAAAGGAGATTCGTCCTCTAATCTAGGGCTTAACCGTACCGACTTCCTGTTTCTCGAACCACTTAGGAAAATTTTCCTTCATCAAGACTTCTGGTTCCAAAGTTATCTCCCTTGCTCCATCACAATCCCATTCCTCTTGGATCATTCTGACCTTTTTCCTATGATCCGCCTTGATCTTTCGTTATATGATCCGGACTGGCCTCCCTTCGACTGAAATTTTTTCCCTCAAATCCTTTGGGGGTTCGAACATCACTCATTCCCCACTACCAATGCATTTCCTTAGCATGGATACATGGAAAACGTTGTGAAAAGCTTCCAGTTATAATCGTAATTCTACCTTGTATGCAACCGGTCTAATCCTTTCCAGAACCTATACGAACCAATGTACCTCGGACTTAACTTTGGCGATCAAGATAACCGTTCTTTGCCTTTATATGTGACTGTCTTGATGTAGACCAAATCGTGTACCATGAACTCAAGTTCTTTTCTATGCTTGTCCGCATAACTTTCTGTCTATCCTTGGCCACTTTCATATTTTGTTTCAGTGTACTGATCTTTACTATGGTTTCCTCCACAAAATCACGACCATAAATACTTCGCTCACCCACTCGGGTCCAAGACATTGGGATTCTACATAGCCGTCCGTACAAGTCTTCATATGGGGACATTCCAAAACTTGCATGGAAGCTGTTGTTGTACTAGAACTCGGCTAAGGTTAAGTACTCTTCCTACTTACCACCCCAATCCAACACATTTGCTCGCAACAAATCTTTGAGTGTTTGGATCGTTCTCTCGGATTGGCCGTCTGTTTACAGATGATGGGCCGTACTCGTTTGGACCATGGTATTGAACTTATTCTAAAATGCCTTCCAGAACCGTGAGACAAACTTAGCATCTCGGTCAGACACTACATTTACCAGAACTCCATGCAGCCGAACAATTTCCCTTACGTAGATCTCATCCAACTTCTCAGCTTCAACCTTTCTATTCACCACGAGAAAATGTGCGGACTTTGTCAACCGATCCACAATGACCCAAATTGCATCCTTTTTTCATAGGTGGGTAAACCCATGATGAAGTCCATGGTGATCATGTCCCATTTCCACTCTGGGATCGGTAGGTTCTTCGACAACCCACTTGGAACCTGATAGTTCTGCCTTAACAAACTGGCGTGTCGAGCATTCTGAAACCCACTTGGCCACGTCCCTTTTCATGCCCATCCAGTGGTAGTACCGTTTCAGGTCATGGTACATCTTAGTTGCTCCCGGATAGATAGAAAACTTAGACTGATGTGCTTTCTTAAGAATTTCTTCCCTCTATGCTTGATCATTCGGAAAGCACACTCGGCCCTTGACTAAGATGGTTCCATTACTCGAAGTCTAGTATTCTATCTGGTCATTTCTTGCAACCACTGTTAAGTTAACATCCCGTTCCTGAGCAACCTTGATCCTACTCAACAAGTTTGTTTGATCCGCAGCTCTTGAGCCTAATGGCTCGTTATCAACTGTTAATGCTGCTAAACTCAATTTCTCGACGGTACCAACTAACTTTTCCGTATCCTTTTCTGAATCCACGGAAACTCTTTTTCTACTTAGTGCATCCGCGACCAGATTAGCTTTACCCGGATGGTAGGCTATATCTAACTCATACTCTGCAACCAGTTCCATCCATCTCCTCTGCCTTAGGTTCTGTTCTGGTTGAGTGAAGATATATTTCAAGCTCTTATGGTCCATGAATACTTGGATCTTCCCACCGTAAAGATAGGTTGCCATATCTTCAAGGCAAAGACTACTGCGGCCATCTCTAAGTCGTGGGTGGGATAATTTACTTCATGTTTCCTTAGTTGCCTCGAGGCATAGGCAATAACCTGACCGTTCTGCCTCAGGACGCACCCAAGATACATCCGTGGTGCATCTGTGTATACCACATACGATTCATCTGGTTTGGGCAAGGCTAGAACGGGAGTACTTGTGAGCATCTCTTTTAGTCTCGTGAAACTTTGTTCACATTATGCGGTCTATGTATACGTGACATCCTTCCCGGTAAGTTGGGTTAGTGGCTGAGCCATGCTTGCAAAGCCTTTAGCAAACTGACGATAGTACCCAACTAAGCCAAGAAAGCTTCGAATCTCTGATGCGGTCATAGGTTTTGGCCAGTCCGCAATGGCCTTAATCTTTTCCGGATCAACAGACACGCTATTGTTCGAGAGCACATGACCCAAAAACCCGACTTCCCTTTGCCAGTAGGTACACTTTCTCAGCTTGGCGAATAGCCTGTGCTCCCTTAACTTACTTAGGACTGTTCTCAAGTGAATCTGGTGCTCTTCGGGATCCATAGAGTACACCAAAATATCATCTATAAAGATGATCATGAATTCGTCCAAGAATTCCCTAAATACGCCATTCATGAGTTTCATAAAGGCTGCTGGTGCATTAGTTAGCCCGAAGGGCATAACCACGAATTCATAATGCCCATACCTTGTCCTGAAAGCCGTCTTTCTTATATCTGGTTCTGCAATCAGGATCTGATGGTAACTTAAAGCCAAATAAATCTTGGAGAACCAAGTAGCACCTCGGAATTGGTCTATCAACTCATCAATCTGTGGAAGAGGGTACTTGTTCTTTATTGTGACTCGATTCAACCCATGATAGTCAATACAGAGTCTGAAACTCCCATCTTTCTTTTTCACAAAAAGTACTAGCGCACCCCACGGTGAAGTACTCGGCCGTACAAACCCTTTATCCAACAACTCACTCAGTTATTTCCTTAACTCAGCCATCTCATCAGGAGTCATTCGGTAAGGTGCCTTAGAGATCGAAGTTGTTCCAAGTTCTAACTCGATCATAAATGGATCAGAACGAGCTGGTGATAAAGTCAATTCCTGGAACACATCCTTGAACTCATTCATCATCAGAATGTTCTTAAGTTCTACGTCCAGTCCCGTTTATGTTGTGGTGATTGTAGCTAAGTACACTTCACAACCCTGCTCAACCATCCGTTCTGCTTGAATGGCCGAGTTTATTAGACTGCCTGAGGTAGGTCGGATTCCCTGATAAACTAATACCTTCCTACCATGTTTAAACTTGACTCGGCCATTGTGCCAATCCAGATGTGCCTTATACTTCCTCCCAAGCCAGTCCATTCCCAGAATTACATCATAATACTTCAAGGGACAAATTAGAAGATCCGCTGGCATATTTACCCCTTTGATCAACATGGAGAGGTTTCAGACTGATCCAAGGGATTCCCTCAATCTCCCACCCGTGGTTCCGATCAACGCACCATAATTCTTGGATTCTTTCCCAAACCCATCATTCCTTACCATTCTCGGGTGCACAAAACAGTGTGATGCCTTGAAGTCAAACATAACATGGGTTGCTACTCCGTCTATAATAATGGTCCCTACACGTTCACCTAGAATGCTAAGACCAAAAATGCATACAACATGCAATTCTATAGAGTTTTTACATAGGTAATCGATAGGACTCACCAGTGATCGGTTGGGAGGTACTTGGCTCCGATGACTCTGAAGCCATCGTGTACACCCTTGGTGTCACCACTTGCCTTTTTGGCGGTGGCAGCAGTCCATCATTTGGCCATTTCCCTCCAGACTGCATTATCTTAGGACAATTTGCCTTAAAATATCCGCTTTCACCACAATGGAAGCACTTCCTTGTATCAGACCCATCGCCTTTACTCTTTGTGTCTGGTACAGGACCTTCCCAAGCCTTGTGTTCAAGACTTCTTCATCAAAAACATTCCCTGGATGCAGCCCTACACGCACCTGCGTGATTCTTCCCGCACATTACACAAGCGGTGCGAATTCCTTTACCCGTGGATGTCTTATTCCACCTTCTGTTCCCTTGCCCGGATCCACCTCTGGTGCGGACTTCATACCCGTGGCAACAAATTCCCTTTACTGGTACATATTGTTTTTCCCTTCAAATTTACTTTCTAACTGAGCCGCCATCTCCACAAGCTCGGACACAAAAGACTAATTCCGAACTATGTAAATCTTGCAAAGCTTAATCCCCAATCCCTGGATAAAGCAACGGACATGCATACTTTCCTCTTCCATCTCATGTCCCGAATATTTCTTGAGATTGTTAAAACTCACTCTCATAATCCTTTACCATCATAGATCCTTGTTTTACCTTCATAAAGGCGCCCTCAAGCCTGTCCAATGCCTGTGGCGGGAATTACTTTGCCCGAAACTCATTGCAGAAGGTTTCCCAACTACAAACTGTGTTCGCCCTTCGACCAGATATACTAAGCCACCAAGCTGGTGCCTCTCCTTCGAAGTAGTGGATAGCAATTTCCGTCTTAAACTCTTGAGGATAACGAATTGAATCAAAGTTCCTTTAGAGTCTACTCATCCATTCATCTGCTTCGATGAGATTTGCACCACCAGAGAAGAACTTCGTGCTCAATCTCTGTATATGTTCCATTACCTTTAGGTACGATGGAGTCTTAGCCGTTGGAGATTCCTCTGTAACAATCACAGATGGTTCTAGGTTTATCGAAGGACGATTATTCAGAACATGGGACACTGCTGGTAATCTAGCCTGGGCTTGAGCCAACATGCCCAAAACTGCCTCCAACCCAACTGGAGCTGCAGTACTTGCACTCACAGCAACTCCCTCTCGAGCCGAATTTGCTACATTCTCGGTCGTTCCCACATTTACCGAGTTTTCCTGGTTTTTACCCTTTCGTTCTCAACATTCCTTGCCATTTCTTGATTGTTCTTAGCCATCTACAAGGACAAAGAAACGCTAGACCCAACATTAACTTTTCCCGCGTTTTACACCCATAGAACTCATTCATCTTACCGCGAGACCTTGGCGATGGAAGAATGGTGCTTAACCCATTATTACCCATTTATGCATAAAAAATGACGTATCCTAGAATTGTGTATGCTTTGCTACCAATTGTGACGTCCCAAAAAGTCATCTTTTGCGATCCACGACAAGATATCAATCATATCGCCCCAAGCCACAGAGACATAGTCCGTAGTGAGGTTTCAACCGATCATGATTGGGTCGCTCACTTATCAGATAGGGTTCCCTAGCATACTTAAGTATTTCTAGCGCATTTGGTATAGTGAATAGGCCCATTTTTATGCATTTAACAGTTCCATCTTATTTATAAACAAGTGCTAGTATAACGTCATTTGTTACAAGGCTATAGCTATCACTTTGAAACTAGACCAGCTACCCATTTCTACACCATCCTTTCCTTTTTTTCCGCCTTGGTCCCGCATGGAGCTTAGCCATTTGAGTTCTTTCTATGGGAAACGTTCTCACCTACATTCAAACATGAATGCACAAGCACAATTCAGGCTTAGTGAGCGGAATCATTATGTCTCAATGGGTCTAACAAGGATTCATATCCGACAATCAATTCAAAAGTCAGAACACTGTTCAGTTTGTGAGAGCACCCAGAATGGCTGCCAGTCTTTCTTTTGATCCATTCATGCCTCACAACTTAATCATCCGTCAAGCATGATTCAGGATCAGACCGCGGTTCACATTAAGCCACTCATGGACCAAACAATGGTACAATATGAGCAAGAAAAGCAATAAACATGACAGTTCTATCCAATTTAGACTTAAAGAATCTATGTTAGGATCGACCCGAGTTAGATCCACGGTGAACTCCTCACCATAGCCTAACTGCTACCTGACACCTCTAAACTCTTGTGGATACGGGTGGTTTAATCCTTGTTCACCAACACTTAGAGTTTTCATTTCTGATTTTTACTAACTTTTTGTAATCCTTCTAAGTGACGAGAATGAGGCTTATTTATAGGACCCAAGGATTCCTTTACCTTCGGATTTTCTTACAAAACTTAGCCAAGGTTTTTATTTAGCAGATTACACGTGAGGTGCTTAGCTAACTTAGTGGGCGCGAAGCTGCTCATCAGCTGCCTACTTCTTACCCTCAAAGTTGCTCACGCAGCTGCCTATTGATGCAGCTATTTGGATACTTACTCGGACTAGCTCACGCACCTAAGTGCTTAGTTCCCACTCGTACCAGCTCACGCAAGTGCCTGTCCACGGAGATGCTTACTCCCCTTCTAGTACTTCACTTAGTTTCAGACTAAGTTACTTGATCATTCGGATTTCCTTTCCCACTACTCGACCCAAGTCAACTTAACTTGACCTTTCATTCAATCCGTCCGTACCAAACTTGATCATAACTAATTCTGCATGGATTTCCTTAGTAACTGGCCACTCTATTCCCTTTGGTTCGAATACCCACCTTCTTGTGACTTGTCCAGAATCACCCAGAGCGGTTCACGGACTGCGGGTGTTACAAATCTTTCCCATATGTTCTGTCCTTGTACCATTTGCTGCAATGTTTGCTATCAACCACTAGGGGCGGTGTTGGATCATCTAGTGATAAAGGGGATGGATCACAAGTATAAGAGGAATAAATGTTGGAGTAAGCATGGGGATATAAGGTTAGGTATGAGTAGTGAAGCATCAACATCTGAGCATGAGGCTTACAATTTGCTCAAGTCTGCTTTTTTTAGCAAATGAATCTATTTAAAGGTCTTAATGTCAAAAAGGAGATGAGTTTGAAGATGATGATCATGTAGAAGAATTTGAGTTCACGAAAAAACTAGAAGATACCAAAACTCCACTGTACTCGTCCTGTCTCAAATACACCAAGGTTTCTGCAATCATGGGTCCTTACAAAATCAAGGTGAAGAGTGGAATGTTGGAAAATTACTTTGATCAGCTCCTTATGCTAGTTCACGACAAGCTTCCAGAGAGGATGTCTTCCCAAAGTCGACTGATGAGATGATGAAATTTCTGAATTTTTTTGGTTTTGGTTATGAAATTGTTTATGCTTGCAAGAATGATTGTGTTCTTTATTGGAATGAATATGAGGATATGGTTAGTTGCCCAAGATGTAATGATTCGAGATGGGAAAGGGACAAACACACTGGTGAGGAGAAGAATGGGATTCCTGCAAAGGTGTTAAGGTATTTTCCTATCAAAGATAGATTCAAAAGAATGTTTAGATCAAAACGGTTGGCTGAGGAGTTAACTTGGAATTTCTAAAATGATAGTGCAGCTAGCAAAATGAGCCATCCTATTGACTCATTAACTTGGGTTCAGATGAATGACAAGGGGCCAGAGTTTGCAGCAGAAGCGAGAAACCTTAGACTAGGACTCTCTACTGATGGGATGAATCCATTCTCAATACAGAACACGAAATACAGTATATGGCCAATGTCGTTAGTGAACTACAATATGGCTCCAACCAAGTGCATGAAAGCAGAGAATATTATGCTCACAATGCTCACTCTTGGTCCAACTGCACCAAACAATAACATGATGTCTACCTGCAACATTTGATAGATAATTTAAAAGATTTATGCAATGAAGGTATGGAAGTTTATGATGCATTTTCAAAGGATACGCTTACTCTTAAAGCTATACTATTGTGGACAATTACTGACTATCCTGCTTTGGGAACACTGGGTGGATGTAAAGTGAAGGGTAAATAAGCATGTAAAGACTGTGCGAAAGATACACCACATAGGTGGCTAAAGTTCAGTAGAAAGTACGTGTATATGGGCAACCGAAAACGTCTCAAACCTTGTCATCCTTTCAGAAAGAAAAAAAGTTTGGTTTGACAATACTATTGAGAGTGGGACTGCAAGCAGGATTCAAAGTGGAGGTCAAATATTGGAGACACTCAAAAACTTCGAAAATGATTTTGGCAAGTCTTTGGATAAGAAAACTAAGAGGAAAAGAATAAATATAACAGAACATGAAGTGAATACACATGAAGACCATGATGAAAACTCTGATCTTTGGAGGTGGAAAAATCAGTCTGTCTTCTTTGACTTACCATGTTTGAAGGTAAACATTTCTTATAGTAATTCATATTTTATATACTTAAGTCTGTGATATATTAATAACTACTTTTGTTACCTGTTATAGGATCTGTCGGTGCGTCACAACATTGATGTGATGCATGTGCAAAAGAACGTTGGTGATGCTTTGCTGTCTACACTGATGCATAACTATAAGTCCAAAGATGGAGTGAATGCACGTAAAGATTTAGAAGATATGGGCAATAGAAGACACTTACACACTAAGGCACGTGGAAAGAAAACATATTTGCCTCCATCTGCTTATTGGTTGTCTAAAGATGAAAAATAAGATTTTGTAAGAGGTTGTCTAATTTTAGAAGGCGAGATGGTTATTGTGCCAATATTGCTAATTGCGTTATAGTGGATCCACCTGTAATTGGTAATATGAAATCCCATGATCATTATGTACTAATACAAAATTTGTTTCCTGTGGCATTGAGAGGCTTACTACCAAAAGGACCAGCGTGTTATAGAGCTTGAGAAGTTGTTAACATTAGATTGGCCAAGAGTTGCAATGAATCGTCTATGTAACTACTTCAATAGATTGTGCCAGCGTGGTATAGACCCTGAGAAGTTGTTAACATTAGAGTCTAAGGCTGTTGAAACTTTATGCTTGTTAGAAAGATACTTTCCTTCGTCACTCTTTGATATTATGTTCCACCTGCCTATACACTTGTCAAGGGAAGCAAGATTAGGTGGACATGTACATTTCCGGTGGATGTACCATTTTGAGAGGTACTCTTTCGGTTGGTTACATATAAATATACTCTGTTTGAGTAGTATTAATATTTGAATAGAGTTTCTGGTTGGCTGTATGTACATGAAAACATTGAAGTCATATGTTAAAAATTTTGCTAGATCAGAAGCATGCATGGCCAAGGGATACCTAGCTGGAGAATGCATTGCCTTTTGCCTAGAGTTTCTTCATAACTTAGTACCTACTAAAGAAGCTGTCAATCGTAATGAAGATATTGGTTCGGATCATCTAGTACTTGAAGGTCGACCTCTGCAACAGGCAAGAGAGATTACCCTAATAGACAAGGAATGGAACATAGCTCACCGATATGTTCTAATGAACATATTAGTTATGGAGCCATATATTCAGTAAGTGAAATTTATTATGTATTGTATATATATTTTATATTTACATATATATACATAGTGTGTATTGTATCTAACTTATACCTTTCTAGGTTCCATTTAGAAGAACTGTCAGACTACAGATTTGAGATGTGCTAGAAATGAAACCCTTTTATGGAAATATCACAATGAGATGTTTGCAAAGTGGATAAGACAAAAGATATAATGTTGTTCTTTAAATACTTATAAATTTTGCGTGTAATGTATTTTGCATTTTGTTCGTATAAGGTACAATTGTATTTTGCACATGTTCTTAAAAGGTACCAACTAATTCAAAGGATCATTCTATAAGAATGAGATGGCTTCCTTTTGGACCTAGAAATGTTGCGCAGTCATATAAGGGATATGTTGTTAATGGACATTGTTTCCATGTAGAAGATTTTAAACGGAAAACTCTAAACAGTGGAGTATCATATGATCAAAGGAGAAAGAGTGCCTACTACAACCAGTCGGCCCGGGCATTCCGACCGGCGGAATAGGCCTTTATCGAACCTTCTCCTCCACTCAGCAATTTGTCGATCTTGTGCCGACTTCGACTGCCTTATTTTGGGTGAAGAGTAAGGGGTGGTAGGCTTAGTAGGGCTTCCCCTGGTGAAACAGCAAGCACTAGTTTGACTTGGGGCGGCGGTGAGTTAGTAGCAGTGGGTGGCAGCCCCTGGTGAAACAGCAAGCACCA
>OVBA01001689.1:0-41027 GCA_900406435.1 Lepidium aucheri | reverse complement strand
TAGTAATATATAAAATAAAGTAGGTTATATTAGTTAATTTTTTCTAAAATTAACATATGGTTAGAAACCCCTTAAAAATAGAAATGCGATGGGTTTTCTTACAAATTTATATATAAAAATTCAAATTTAATAGAAAAAACAAAATTTTAATAAAAAAATAATTCGGTTATAAATTCGGTTATTGATTCGATTTCGGTTCGTGTTTGGATTTGGTTCTGGTATTTTGTCGGATTCAGTTCACCTAACTCGGTATTTTGGTTATTTTGGTTTCAGACATATTCAGATATTTTATTTCTCAAAATATCGTTAGGTACGATATAGATCGAGTTCGGATCTGAGTATTTTTATATAACAATTCAAAATTTTAAAAGTTTTAATAAAAAAAATTAAAATTTGGTTCTTGGTTGGTTCCCTATCGGATTTGGTTTAGTCTTTTTTTAAAATATATAGGCTTAGTATTTATGAAGTGTTTTCTTGAGTTCGTTTCAGATTAGATTCTTCTAATTCGGGTTGATTTTGTTTCGAGTTTTTGGCCACTAAAACATCATTCTAAAAATAATATTCGAAATATCAATACAAAACTGAAAAAACCAAATAAAAATGGGTTAAAAATAACAATCAATTCCACGCTATAGCGTGGGTTGAATCTAGTACTTATATATTCGTAAACGAAAGAAAAATTTTATAAACAGCTAGCAAAAGGAAGATTTAAATGTTTAGTTATTAAAAGAAATTTCTTGAATTATTTATTATAAACACAAAACAAATATTCCATTTACCATTTTTTTGTTAACCTAATTATAATTGGAACGACGAGGTCTGATCCATAGCTAAAGTGTATATCATAAATTCTTTTTTTTTCTTCCCTTTGCATAAGAGAAAAATCAAACCTCGATGCCTAAGAACTTTAAAAATGACCACTACTACTAAACCACATATTCTCAGCATTCCGTTTACCATTTATAAACATATAAGCTATTAGTAATTTATTAATTATTTTTGAAATTTACCTAATACACTTATCATGTTTTATATATTACCATTATACAAATTATTACCAACTATTACTAACATATTCTTTTATTTTTTAAAATATTTATTTTATATTATTATTATTAAATATTAATATAACTGGTATTCCATAATATTGTATTTTTAATTTATTAATAAAATCTAATAAACATATTTACCATGTTTACATAAATAATATTAAGCATTATTGAATTGTAAATGATAAATACTTTTTTTTTAACTTTAGGTTTCGAAAGCATAAAAAAATGATTTTCTCTCTCTAAGATGATTATGTCTTCACTTCTGTAACCATTCTTATCTTCACCAAATCCTTCGACGGTTAACAACGATTTTATTGGATGTTAACTGCATCATAACCGTAGTGTCATGGGTATTTAACATTTGTGCTTGTCTTCGATTGATTTCATCAATTCGAAGTTATTTTCACCGAATTTCTCAACAATCACAAATGGAAGATTATCCGTAAGAAAATTCAGAATTGTAAGCTTGGTTTGGAGAAACCACTGGTGGAGATGCCATATGACCTTGTGGGCAAGGCAGATTCCGTGTATCATTTCAGTTTAATCGTGACACCGGTGAACCCTCGAAAACAAAATTTGAGGGCAATGGTTGGGGCTCTTCCACAACTATGGGGATTGGGTGATTCACTCTCAGGCCAAATCATGGAAAATCATCACGTCCAATTTCTATTTCCTTCTGAGGAATCGATGAACTCCATCATTAAAAGAGGACCTTGGTCTTTTAATGAATGGATGCTTACGGTCCAGAAACTCAACCCATCTGCAGCAGTGAATGAGTCTCGATATATTCCATTCTGAGTTCAAGTTCGAGAAATTCCACTTTGCTATTTGACTGCGCCAATGGTTGGATACATCGGAGCACAATTGGGTCACTATCTTGAAACCGATTTTGGTACTGGAAACGCAATTCTTGTGGACTATATCAGAGTCCGGTTGCTTTGTGATGTGGCTCTCCCTCTAACCTTTCAACGACAGTTTTGTTTTGGAAATGAAACGGTAGTCCTAACGCTTCAGTATGAAAGGTTGCAAAATTTATGTACTAACTATGGCCTCCTTTCACATGATGCTTATGAATGTCCTTAGAATTCTGAATAGGTGGCACCAGAGGACGATGATGATGAGGATCCAAATGAACCAGATGATGATGATTTCAGTCCTGCCCCAGATGCGCCTAACAATACTGATATGGAAGATGGTCATGTTTCTTCCCCAATGATGGAGCAACTGCCTGCGAACAATGCGTCCACTTCTTTTCAAAAGAAACGTAAAGCGGACAGCGAACCAAGACCTGGAGATACTGAGGCAAAACCAATACTTATCTATAGCGATTATCATCAGATAACGGGGTCTACAGATGTGTTGGAACACTCTACTAAGCACACAAAACAACACTCTGATTTTATGGAAATGCGAAACTGGTTTCAACAAGCAGATGGTAGCCTCTTTGATGTGAATACCATGGATGAAGTTGGTGAAGGGTTTGTCTCGCCACAAGGAGACACTTTGGATGAAGGTACGATGGACCATAATCCACCGGGTGCACAATGAATATTCTCTTTTGGAACTGTCAGGGTTTGAGAAGTTCCCTGACAGTTCGACGCCTACAGAATCTGAAGCGTTCGTATGATCCGGACATAATCTTCATAGTTGAAACAAAAAATAGTGATAATATTGTACATGATGTGGCTGTCCAATTAGGATATGTGAATGTTAGATGTGTATCTCCTAATGGTCTTAGCGGTGGCATTGCTTTGTTATGGTCTTGTTTGGTTGACGTATGTATCTATTTAGCTAATGATCGACTCTTTGATTATAAGATAAATAAAGGAATTGAGTCTTTCTATTGTTCCTTCGTGTATGGTCATCCAATTCAAAGAATGAGACATGTTTTATGGGAAAGGCTTGAACGCATAAATGCAAGTAGAAATGACCCATGGATGATATGTGGTGATTTTAATGAGGTTTTGAATCCTTCGGACAAAATTGGAGGCAAACCTCGTGGAGAATGGTCCTTAGTATCATTCCGCAAGATGGTGGCCAATTGTAATCTTACAGATTTGAACTTCCTTGGTAGTAACATGACATGGATTGGATGACGTTATTCACATCTAGTTCAGGGTTAGTTAGATAGAGTGATGGTAAATTCTGAATGGCAAGCACTTTATCCTGCATCATACACAGAGTATCTCCCATTACATGAATCAGATCATCGTCCAGCCATTATCCATATCGACAAAGTCTCAGACAAAGGTCAAAAGAGGTTTCAATATGATTCACGTTTTAATTCACATGATGAAGTTAAAAGTTTAGTGTGGGAGGCCTTTCACAATGATCTGCTACAACGGATGATATAACCAACAAACTGGCCCAATGTCGAAGACTATTATCTCAATGGAAGCATAATTGCAATTTCAATTCTGAAAAGAGAATAAAACAACTCACAACACAACTTGATTCAGCATATGCAGATGCTTCAGTCTCGTGGACACAATTAAGTGATCTGAAAAGAGAACTATCTCTAGCATATAAAAATGAGGAAACATATTGGAAAGATAAGAGTCGAAATCACTGGCTACAACAAGAGGATAGAAATACCAGATTTTTTCACGTGGCTACCAAGAATCGCATTGCTAGAAATCGATTACTACACATTGAGACTGCACAAGGTACTATTTACAAGTTCACAATCGACGAGTTTACAAAATACATTAGCAAGTTTACCATCAGTTGTGACCAGCGATATGAACTCACTTCTTCTTCAACCAATAACGGGAAAGGAAATTATAAACGCATTGTTTGCGATAGGTGGTACAAAGGCACCACGGTCAGATGGATTCACAGCAAATTTTTATCAACATCATTGGAACATTATTAGACCTTCGATTACCCCTATAATTCAATAGTTTTTTTGTACCGGAGTTATGCATCCGAAATGGAATCATACAAACCTTTGTCTCATTCTGAAGACTCAACATCCCCAGACCATGAAAGATTTTCGACCGATAAGCCTATGCAACATGCTATACAAAATTATTTCTAAATTATTGTGCAAAAACTTCAGAAAATACTTCCAGATTTAATATCGGAGAACCAAACAGCCTTTATTCCAGGAAGACAAATAACAGATAATGTATTGGCTGCGCATGAAGTATTTCATTCTCTTCGGGTATGTAAATCTTGCTCTACATCTTATATGGCTATAAAAACAGACATAAGTAAAGCTTATGATTGAGTAGAGTGGCGATTTTTAGAAGCGGTATTAGTTAAGAAAGGATTTAATCAACTATGGGTTAATCTGATAATGACATATGTCCGTAGTGTATCCTTTTCCGTTTTGGTTAATGGTTCACTCTACGGTTTATTTCAACCTACTCGAGGATTACGACAGAGGATCCTCTATCACCATACCTATTTATGATGTGTGCGGATGTATTAAGTTCACTCATGTATAAAGAGGAGGCATTAGGACATTTACAAGGCATAAAGATTACCAGACAATGTCTGACTATATCGCATATGTTCTTTGCAGACGATTCTTTATTCTTTCTGTGTGCGAATATCAAGAGTAGTGTTTATTTACGAAGGATATTTGATGAATACAAAGCTGCATCAGCACAACAAATTAACTTAGCAAAATCATCCATAATGTTTGGCTCCAAGGTGTATCAGAATACCCGAAATTGTATTATGAAATTCTTGCATATACGGAAAACTGAAGGAGGTGGGAAGTATTTGGGACTTCCTAAGATATTTAGCCGACAAAAGAGTTGAGATTTAGAATATATTGTTGATACAGTTCAACAGCGACTCAAAGGATGGCAGAACAAGTTTTTAAATCACGCAGGATGAGAGATTCTCATTAATACGCTTTACCAGTCTATACTATGAATTTTTCTGTCTTCCTAAAAATATATGTTCTAGACTAACACAGCTAATATCGAGATATTGGTGGAGTGGAACAACAGAAGGTAAATCATTACATTATGTAGCATGGAAAAAACTTTCACGATCAAAAAAAGAGGGCAGACTGGGGTTTAGAGATTTAGAGCTATTCAATCAATCACTTTTGGCGAATCAAGTATGGAAAATAATGAGAAGACCCTAAAGTTTAGTTCATCGTCTTCTCAAAGGAGTTTATTTTCCTAACGATACAATTATAAGTGCTAAAGGCAAACGACTATCTTCTTTTGGATGGACATCTCTGCTTTATGGTGCAAAGTTGTTACAACAAGGAATGATTAATCATATAGGAGATGGTGAATCAACGACAATTGGACTTCATAAATGGCTCCCTAAGGATCCTCCATGGGCACCGACTACATTGCCACCTGTTAATCCCACTCTACCAGTTTCTTATTTGATAGACAGAGACACAAGACAATGGGATATAGCTAAATTACAAGCTCTCATTCCCATATATGAACATCATTTCATTCAAAAGGTCTTTCTCGCTCCACAATCTAGCTCAGATGAAATGATTTGGGGATACACGAAAGATGGGAAATACACCGTCAAATCAGGGAATTGGTTAGCCTGCAACCTGAATCCATCTTCTCATAGTACTCAACCACCATTGTTTCAATCACAGAACTTGGCTACATCTATTTGGCAAGTTGATACAACGCCAAAGATTAAAACCTTTATTTGGCGACTTGCTTCGCAAGCTTTACCGGTTGGTGAACTATTACAATCTCGAAATATCATCCCTAGTAGTCAATGCGTTCGATGTTGCAGCCCAAATGAAACTAGTAATCATGTCTTCTTTGATTGCTCTTACGCTTTAGCTGTGTGGAGAAGCCTTAGGATACCAACAACCTACATATGTGATACCAACATCCCTATGAATTTAAAGTTAATGTATTTACTAGAATTGTCTCATGATACGAACGTTCCTAAATTTTTAAGGTTGGTACCATTGTTTGTACTATGGAGATTTTGAACCAGTCGGAATAGTCTCTTCTATGGAAAGAAATCGTTCACCTTCGAAGAAACAAAAGAAAAAGCTAAAGTTGAAGTAACAGAGTGGGTAAATTCTAATGAAGTAAGGTTGGAGACAACAACACTCATAGTCAATTCAAAGTCAGAGAATAAACATTGGAAAGCACCACCAGGTGAATGGGTTAAGTGTAATTTTGATGTATCACACCATATTGGCAATCAATTCTCTGGATTAGGATGGATTATACGAAATCATATAGGAACAGTGTTACATTGTGGAATGGGGCGTTATCAAGGCCGCTATACAATTGAAGAAGCAGAGTTAACGGCATTGATTTGGGCAATGCAATCATCAGCACCGTTGGGATATCGACATGTAATTTTTGAGGGCGATAATCAAGTTATAGTCAACATGCTGAATAAGGACATTGAAAATCTACGATTACATTCATATACTAAAACAGTGAAGGCTTGGCAAAATACTTTTATACAGACAAAATTACAACATGTCTTCCGTGAAGCGAATAACATTGCAGATGCTTTGGCAAAACAAGTCCTAAACCCAGATTCTAATGTCTTTTGTATCTATAATTCATGTCCCAGATTCTTATCTTCCTTTGTAACTCTTGATGTAACAAATATGTGATTAATAAAAGTTTATTGACGGAAAAAATAGAGTTTTGAGATGTGCTTATGCAAATCTATTGTAGTACAACAGGTATCAATCCATCTAAGTTATTAGCAGGCAACTAGTATTCAATTCTCTATCTAATCTAAGCCAAATCAATCACATGATCAAGCAATTCAAATAGAAATAAAAAGTAAACTAATGAGCATAAAAATTACAAAACAAAGCAATGGCTTAAAAATTGAGTATGGAAATCTAGTTTAACAATAGGCAGTAAAGTGGGTCTGTGAGGAGAGTGGGATAATGGACCATGGCTTAGGTAGGGTTCTCTGCACTTGTCTAATAACTTAATAAGGGTGATCTCTAGGCAAAAAGTTCAATCAAACAAGTATCAAGTCATTCTCATGATCATTGAACTAAATCTGAATGCAAACTGACCCAAATCTCTTTGGTGATCACACATCCAGATTGGCATTAAGAAATAATCTAAAACAGCCAATAGATTTTCTAAACTACCAATCTCTTAGGTTAGAAAAGTTTATCCTAAATCTAAGTTCATTCAAGCATTTTAACAAATACCTTATGGGTGCAGAATGCAAACATATTGCAATTGATCAGGTTAAAACAGGCATTAAGAGCACCTAAAAATAGAGAGATCTAAGCAAGAAACACTTAACTATATAGAACTAACCCATATCATCCATGATCTAATAACCCATCTCCTCATAAAACCCTAAAAGATCTACTCACTAATCATGATGGAAATTATAAACCCAAAATTCAAAATGAAAGACATAATCAGAAAGGCAAAGAAAAATGAAAGACAATGGTGGATGTAAATATCTAAATAACTCAATGAACCATCAACAATCTAACATTCAAAGTGGCTAAAACTGAAAGAAAAGAGAGACGAACAACTTAAAAATTTGCTAGATTGGAAAATAAAATATGCATAATGAGTTTATTTGCTAAGAAGGTATTTATTGCCCATTACATAAAACCCTAAAAAAATCAATACAGAAGAAAAAGTCAACAAACAAAAAATGGATAAAGAACTTGCTATTTGATTAATTCACTAGCGATTTATGTGCAATTCACGTGACTTCCTTTTGCTTTAGTTAATTAGTGATATGTTTAATTAGTTTAAGTAGTCAAGTATGCGTTAGAATTAGCTTTGTCAAAGGATTGAGATCAGAAAATGAGTATGTTTACAAAGGGTTAGGCTCTGGATAATAAACTTGTGGAAACTTGTACTCTTTTCCATTTTGTGAAACACAAAATCTCATACCGTTGGGTTTAGCCTTTTCGACAAGGCAAAGTCAAAGTTCTGGTGGTTAGAATCTCAAAAGATACTGTAAACTAAGATGGAGGTACATTTAAGCTAGTCCAAACGGGAAACCTATGAATAGAGAGTATTTACAACCAACAACTCCGAAGATATAGTGCTCCACACACTAATCTATAAAGAGATGAAAATGAAATCCACTTCTACTGATCTTACGACACCAGAAAAATGTAGTAATTTATAAGGATGAAGTAAGTAAAGAGAAGATAACCGAATCTGGACAGAATAAAAATAATCGGACCACACTTCGCCTAAAGTAATCTTTAGACATTCGGAGAATGAAAAAAAGAAAGAGAAGAAAATCTAGAAAACTAATTTTAGTAGCTTTTAATATCTTGAAGTTGCGGGCAGAACAATCATTTAACTACCACATATTCATTGAATTTGAAGAACTGTCCAAGAAAGTTTGAAGAAAAAGACAACACGATCATTTTTCCATAGGTGGTGAGAGTCACGACCCGTTGAAAAAGGAAATTGAGAAAATAAAAGTTGTGCCACCTAAAATTTCTTTTTAGAGAGAGACCACTAAAAATCTACTTAACAGTGTTGTGTTTTGTTTTGTCATAATACTAACCAATTGAAAACCAAGTTTTATATGATCTGGATTTTGATTACCATCACTAAATTTATTTCACAAGTTTTTTTCATGAAAATGTAATTATAAAAATAGTGTAATTTTGTGTGATTAAATTTTGGAAAATGTAAATTGGGTTTTCATGTCGTGTTGAATCAATTATTGACAAAACAAATATTACTATATCATGCTTTTTCACCAGTTTTAAAAACTTAAAATAAAATTGATGTAGTTAAAAATATTCAATAATTTAATTTTAAATAATAGAGTAAATCTCTTATTCCTTACTTACTTTGTGTGCATTTCTATTATTTGTGGATCCTATTGCTAAATCCACATAATTTTCTCTTCATGTATGGTTACAAGATGCTATGGAGAACCCTATTCCTATTTCGGCTCTTATACATGCTGCGATTATGGTAGCGGTGAAATTTTTTCTTGTAACTCGTCTTCTTCCTCTTTTTATAGTTATCTCTTCTATAATATATATAATATCTTTGATAGGTGTAGAGATGTTGTGATGAGTAAACAAACCCGGCCTGACCCAAGCCTAGTTTAAGCCCGTGTTTAAAAATTTATGTTTAAAAAGCCGAGAAAAATCTCAGTACATTTTGGGTAATCCATTAAATTATAGGGTTACCCATGGGTACCCACGGGTACCCAAATTTAAAAAGAGAATAAAGACTAAAAAGATGAGAGAGTAAAAATAGGTAAAGCGACAAAATGAGGAGAGAGTAAAATGAGTAGAGAGAGTAAAATGAGGAAAAAGAGTAAAATTAGGAGAGAGAGTAAAATGAGGAGAGAGAGTAAAATGAGGAGAGAGAGTAAAAAGATGAGAGAGGGTAATATGAGAAGAGAGAGTAAAATGACGAGAGAGAGTAAAATGAGGAGAGAGAGTAAAAAGATGAGAGAATGGTAATATGAGAAGAGAGAGTAAAATGATGAGAGAGAGTAATATGAGAAGAGAGAGTAAAATGAGGAGAAAGAGTAAAAAATGAGAGAGAGTAATATGAGAAGAGAGAGTAAAATGAGGAGAGAAAGTAATATGAGAAGAGAGAATAAAATGAGGAGAGAGAGTAATATGAGGAGAGAGAGTAATATGAGGAGAAAAAGAAAAAAAGATGAGAGAGAATAAAAAGAGGAGAGATAGTAAAAAAAGGAGAGAGAAAAGATGAGAGAGTAAATTGAGGAGAGAGAATAAATTAAGGAGATAGAGAAAATGATGAATGAGAGTAAAATGAGGAGTGAAAGTAATATGAGAAGATAGAGAAAAAAGAAGAGAGAGAGTAAAAAGAGGAGAAAGAGTAAAAAAATGAGAGAGAGTAAATTGAGGATATAGAAAAAAAAGTATTTTAGACTAATGGGTATTCGCTGGATATCCATTACCCAATAGGATAAACCCATATAAAACTTTAGAGTAATAAGTACTCGATCTGATTTAAACCCATTTTTTCTGGGCTCAAAAATGGATAAAAAACATATAAGTTTTTGTGGGTTTTGAATATCCATTAAGTTTAAAGCCCATTTTAGCAATAGGTGTATAGTTAACGAGAGAATATAATTAGTCGTATTAGCGCGAACGACGCTAATTGCACACGAACACACTTGGTCTCTTAACAACCTCAAAATTTCAAGAAATAGTCAAAACACATAGGAAGAGGAAGGAGTTTTTCTGTCATAATCTTTGTTTATATATTTTTGTTGTGACCTCCATCGTTTTATGTCTCTTGGAACTTGTTATCTCCACGTGCTATATTCCGATTTCTTATCTCATACTTAATTCACTCTTTTTCAGTTATCATAAATTTTGGTTTCGAATGGTAAACACATATCAAAAAATGCAATCATGCAAATTATGCATGAACATATGCAGATCACACAAATCATATAAATTATGTAGAACACATTCTATATTATTATTTACTCAAATTAGGTATAGCTTCTTGGAGATTTTACGGAATAGACATAAGAATATTTAATCGCATATATGGTTATTAAAAAATAATTGTTAACGTCTAGTTAGTGTAGTGTGCTTCTTAGGTCTTGTATTAACTTAAAATAATAATGATAAAGCCATCGTTCAAAACTTTAAGATTTGTTCAAACATGGTTTGAAGCACGTCTTTTTCTTGTAGTAATGTATTATTTTCCTATTATTAAAATCATATTAAATTATGATAAAAAAAGATTATTATTTATAGGGTGATTTGACTTGCTCCTTGATTCTGTTGTGTAGAATTTCGCAAGTAAAGCGAAAAAAGAAAAAGAGAAAAGAAAAGTACGTCAGCAAATTGTTCTTAAGCTTTCTAGAGAAGTTGGCAAAAAAAAGTTTTCGTTGTGTGCATATGAAGTCTTTTGAAGTCTGCAATTTTTTTGTTTACTTGGAAAAATTAAGAACTTAATTATATAAAATTATGAATAATGTCAGGATATATTTTTGGGGTTACTGATGCGTTAGGATATTTTGTTCTGACCTTTAGCTATTAATCTGGTTTTAGATTACATTAATTTTGTAGATAACTCTTTGAAGGATTCGCAGAATTATTTGGGCTTTGACTGATTTTGTTTTGCTAATAATATCGAGGGTATTCATTTAGGTACTCGGGGTACTCGTTGGAGTTTGTCGTCCCTCTTTGCTGAAGCCGAAGCTTATTTTTGCGTTATATTCTCTCTTCTCTTTTTTCAGATTCTAGAAATGGATTTTGATGTGGATTACATGAAAATTATCAAAATGGTCGCGAATCTTGAAGATTGGCCCGCTTTTTCTTCCATCTTTGAAAAAGTTATTTGCCTCAAGTGTTTTTTCTCAAAAATGGATATTTTTTTTTTATTTATAAATGAATCAAGTTAGGAAAAAAAATTATGAATAATGTATTTAAACGTAATTCTGATGAGTTTTTATATTTACATATATTAATATATTTTTAATAAATATACTTTTTTCTGTGAAAGTTTTAATTTAATATATTATTTTTATTTTTTAATAATTAAATTGATAATGTCCCATCTAAAGGGCAAAACACACATTCTAAATTTTCTTTTTCACTTGAATGGAAGATGGATTAAGCTTTAATATTTGAGAATTTATAAAATGATTAATATCCTCAGATCACATGCATTCAGAGTATATTATTTATTGTAATTTTAAAGTTTTAAAAAGAAACTATTTATAATTTCATATAATTATTATATATTGACGGCTATTTCAACAAGAATTTCTGCAATGTGAATAAAGGGGACCAAGTCTCAATGAGGCGCCAACTCAGACTTAGCTGTTATATTGACGCCTTCTCCTACACACTTCCCATTACTCACGTTTTGACACGTGGCATTCGTTCTTACATCCTTAACGTGCTCTCGTGTCTCTCAGCCTTATTTCTTCCTACTTCTTAATCCGACCGCTCTCATTTCTTTTCCCTAACTTTCAATGGCTGAGATTTCGTTGAGATCTTTTCTCTTTTATGTATTTATTATGACGTGTATGCTGCGTGTTTCGGACGATTAACAACGCAAAAATTAAATAAATCTATTACTTAAAAATGGACAAAAAAGATCTTTTTCGTTGGATGTGAAACTATTTTTATAAAAGCAAAGAAAATAAAATCCATTTTCCATATTAAACGTAGAAAAAAGAGAATATTTGATGAAAAAATAATACTACTAATAATACAAGACGCGGTCAAAACGCTATCTCAGATATCAATATAAAGCCAATCTCTTTCCATTAGGGTTTTTAATTTCATTCATCACTCTTTGCTCTTCACATCCGAGAAAAAAGGGATTTTTTTATTTTCTGGGATATGAGTTTGAATTTTTGTCCGATTTGATTATCAAGCTTTTCACATTTCATCTGGGTTTTGAATTTTTTTGAGGATGCCAGCGACAGAATACCAGAGATCATTTGGAAGGTCATTACTGAATTTACGGCGCGACTCGGTGGTGAACTCAGTCGATTCTACGATGGCTACCGTTGGTGGAAGCGAGTTGATTCAAATGGAGGCTGAGTTAGATTCGTTTCAAAGAAAAGTCGATGAGAGGTTTATTGATCTTAATGCTTCTGGTTCTGAAGATCTATTGTCTCTCGTATGGCTTGGGAGGCTTCTCGATTTGTTTCTATCTTGTCAAGAGGAGTTTCGCTCAATCGTGATCAATCACCGCTCGATTATCACCAAATCACCGATGGATCGATTGATTGCTGATTACTTTGAGAGAAGCGTTAAGGCCCTTGATGTCTGTAACGCGATTCGTGATGGTGCTGAACAGATCCGTAAATGGCAGAAACTAATCGAAATCGTTACATGTGCTTTCAACAACAACGGATCCAACGTTGGGAGTAGCCAGAGACCTCTTGGAGAATGTCAATTTCGACGTGCGAGGAAGACGTTGATTGAATTAGCAATTGGAATGCTCGATGAGAAGAATCCATCTTCGAGTTCAGTGGGGTCTCAGCATCGTAATCGTTCATTTGGAAGGAGTAAGGATCAACTTCATCACCGAACAATTGGTCATTTCAGATCACTTTCATGGAGTGTTTCGAGATCATGGTCAGCTTCAAAGCAATTACAAGCTATAGGGAACAATTTAGCTACTCCACGAGCAAGTGACATCATTGCAACTAATGGTCTCGTTGTTCCAGTTTATACAATGACTTCGATATTGTTATTTGTGATGTGGGCACTTGTGGCAGCTATTCCTTGTCAAGACAGAGGCTTGCAAGTGCATTTCAATGTTCCTAGGAATTACACATGGGGAGCTTCGTTGATGTCGTTGCATGATAAGATCATTGAGGAATCAAAGAAAAGAGAAAGGAAGAACTCTTGTGGATTGTTGAAAGAGATACATCAGATCGAGAAGAGTTCAAGATCGATGAATGAATTGGTTGATTCTGTTCAGTTTCCTTTGTCGAATGAGAAAGAGATTGAAGTCAGGGAGAGGGTTGAGGAACTAAGGCAACTTCAAGAAGGTTTGAAGAATGGTTTGGATCCATTTGAGAGGAAAGTGAGGGAAGTGTTTCATCGGATAGTTCGTTGCAGAACAGAAGGTCTCGATTCTGTTGGAAAGCATCACACTTCAGAATAAATGTGTAATGAAATTATAAATTGGAACTTGAAACTTGATTATCAATTACAGGGATGTTTGTATGAATGTGAATCATTTTGTTTTCGATCTGTGGTACCAATGTATAATTTTTTATAGCAGAGATTGAGCTTTCAGTATTTGACTCGATTTGAAAAAGATAAGAAATATTTATATGTTGTCCATTTCTTTAGATCATTTGATTAACTTATATCTCACGATTACAAGAACACTCTGTTAAGATGCTTAAAAACATGTATACATAAGAAGAAATTAATCATTGATTAAAGAATTAATTATGCAAATTTGCAGAGGTACAATATGCAAGTGTTTCATAACAACAGCTTTGCAAAATATACACTCTGTAAATGTTTCTCAACTCCAGCGTGGCAAACGCTTGAATCTCTTCTCCGGGACTATCCACTTGGTGACCTGAACCAACAACACTATCTGCTAAAATTCAAACTGTGAAAGGACAGAGAAGGCTTTGTCAAAAGATCAAAGTGTGAGGAGGACATAACTAAGAAAACTTCAACAAAAGGATCTAGACTAGGAGGCCTTCATAAATGAGTCAAGAAAGCTGATTACACAGGGTAGGTTTTTGGAGCCCAATGTATATTTTAGGCTACAACAAAAAACCCTTCATATCTCCGTTCTTAGATGCAATCACTAGGCTTCTAAGACACTAAAGGGATCAAATTTATGTAATCAAAACCAAAACCAAAACAAATAAGAATATGCCTCAGAGGTAGTGACAACTGAGATATTATTCATCACTATGAAAATCTGATGAAAATCAATAGATATACATCATTGGCAAAACTCATCAACATAAGCTAGGTAAATCAAAAACTTAAAAATGGTTTCGATTAAGTGCATCAGAGAGATTCCCATTTAGACATACTCATCATTCTTCTTTAGAATCTGATGTCCCTGTCTTTTTATCGTCACTTGCACATACACTAAACCTCAAAAAATCTGATGATAACACATCAATAGATATACATCATAGACACAACACAAAATTCATCAACCTAAGCTAGGAAAAAGGAGATTAAGATTTAAGTTAAATGCATCAGAGAGATTCCCATTTAGACATACTCATCATTCTTCTTCGAGAATCTGATGTCCCTGTCTTTTTATCGTCACTTGCATACGCACACACTAAACCTCAAAAAACTAGAAAAATAATTTTATCATATGCATCTATTAGCCATTAAAGCCAGATTATAATCTCGAGTGCTACCCTTACACTAACGCAGAGTAAGACAAATCATTACAAAGAGAAAAAAAAAAAATTGAAGATTTAAAATGCCTCAGAGTTGATTTGTTTTCCTGGAGCCTAGGCTCTCAAAGTATATTTAACACCATCATAGGCATTATAGAATCCAAATTAACAAGAACAACTAATCACAAAAAACCTCAACACGAAAAAAAGATTGAATCTTTAGAAAGCCAGCGAATCGATAAGTGAAAATATAGAGTTTAGAGATTAGTGTAACAAGATAAGCGGCTCTGATTTGTATCCAAAGAAAACACGATGGCTTTAAATAGAAAAGCACCGGCGGCGAAAATTAGGGCAAAAATAAGGAACTCTAAATATATTACTGGGCTTTTATGTTAAACGAGAAATATATGAATGGCCCATTAGAAAATTTCAAGACCCAAACAGATTGTACAAAAAGAGTAATAAAAGGTCCAATGTTAAACTTAAACGATACAGCCTTATTGATTAACGAATTAAACCATCTTCTTCTCTTCCCTCGAAATCGAAGGTTGTCCTTTTGTTCTGTAAGCTCTCTGTTGTCACCATTTATCTGTCCTTCTCTTTCTTTCTGATGGAACCTTCTTTCCTATTTTGTTTCGTTTTTTACCTCCAATGATTTGTCTCTGCTTGTTCATGTTCTTTTTTCTTTTTCAACTTAACTATATTATATCATATTCTGCAATGCTTGTTTATGTTCTTAGAAATCTTCTTCTTTTTTTTGGTCGTCTTGATATATAAAGATAGAACAAAGAGATCACATTTTACAATGATAGGATACTAACAGTGCTGGCTCATGAGGGGTGGACGATCAGTGCGACCGCCCGGGCCCATGTCATTTCGTTTTTACTTATGATTCAAAAAGATAACAATAGAGGATTTATAATTGAAAAGATATATAAGAAAAAGGTCCATAAAAAAGGTTTGTAAAAATCTAATATAGTAAAAATTTGTTTTAAGGCTCATAATGAAAAGATCTTTAAATAGTCCATAATGAAATGATCCATTAAATGGCCATACTATATAGATATGGTGGACGATCAGTGCGACCGCCCGGGCCCATGTCATTTCGTTTTTACTTATGATTCAAAAAAATAACAATAAAGGATTTATAATTGAAAAGATATATAAGAAAAAGGTCCATAAAAAAGGTTTGTAAAAATCTAATATAGTAAAAATTTGTTTTAAGGCTCATAATGAAAAGATCTTTAAATAGTCCATAATGAAATGATCCATTAAATGGCCATACTATATAGATATGGTGAAAAAAAATATTTTGCCCAAGGGCCAATAAAAGTCTTGAGCTGGTCTTGGATACTAGAGTCAGCAGAATATAAAAATATTATCAGAAACAAAAATTCGAAATAGGAAAGCATTAGAAAATAAAACTAGAAAATAATTTGTAAAACTCGAAATAAAACCCCCGACACGAAAGAACTAAGTCACAACAAAGCAAGCACGGCCATACATGGATGATGAAAGCTCTTATAGCAGCTTAGTGCATCTCGTAAATGAAGAACTAGGAATTTAGACTGGTAAGAATCTTCTATTATCATAAAAAATGTATTAAAGTGACCATTTCGAGGGATTTGATTTTTAAATAAGATTTATTTTAATGATTTTGGGACTTTGGGTGAGTTTAAGGTAATTGTTATGGGCTAAACTATTAAGAATGATTATATGTTATTTTCTCAAAAGTACTTAATATCTTATATATTAAAGCGAGAAACACTTTCATTTTGAGCGTGTTATAAACTTTAGGATAAAATTAATATATGGTTTGTTACAACCCTTAAAAATAGGCTTAAGGTAGATTTTGTTACAAATATATATATATATATAAAATTTAAAACTAATAAATATTTTTAAAAGAACAAAAAAATATTAATATAAATATATTGGTTACAAAATCTGTTCTTGATTTGGTTCAAGTTCGAGTTTAGACTAGGTTTTCTGAGTACATGATTTAAGACCTATTTATGGTATTTTTTCGGGATTCGTTCCTCTAATTCAGTATTTTTTTTCTTTTGATTTAAGACTTACTCAAATATTTTTATTTTTTGGATATGGTTCGGTTCAGTATAGATCGAATTCGGGTATACAGGTATTTTTACATAAAATTTTAAAATTAAAAACAATAGTAATAAAAAACCCTAGAAATTGCTTCTATTCAATATATAATGACTGAAGCTGACTTTGGAGCTAAAATTTGATTCTTGATTTGCTTTTGGTTTGGGTCGGACTTAGTTTTTTGGATATATAGATCTAGAACTTATGTGAGTATTTTGTGAGATGGTTCCTCTAATACAAATCAATTTTGGTTTGGGTTATAGTCATTGAATCAACATCTCAAAAACAATATACCAAAATATCAGCACGAGTCTAACAACCTAAGTGAATAAAATTTGAAAAACAATCAAATCCCGCGTTACAAACGCGGGCATAATCCTAGTTTTATATATTAAAGCGGAAGATACTTTCATTTTGACCGTGTTATAGCGCGAGGTATTGTAACGTAGCTGGCGAATCGGCCGTTTGGGAGCTCATGTAGCCCATGCCGGATTAATAGTATTCTGGACCGGATAAAATTGACATATGGTTTGTAACAACCCCTTAAAAATAGGATAAGGTAGGTTTGATTATAAGTTTTTATATAAACATTATAAATTAATAAATATCTAATAAAAAAACTTTTAAAGACCAAAAATTAATAAAATATATTGGGTACAAATTCGGTTATTGATTTAGTCTCATTCTTTAGATTCAGTTTTTCGGGTACATATGTTTAGGATTCATTATGATATTTTTTCGAGTTTGGTTTCTTTAATTTGATATTTTTGTTCTATTGATTTAGAACTTATTCAAGTTTTTTTTTATTTTTTAGATAGAGTTTGGTTCGATATAAATCAAAATTGGATTCAAATATTTTTATATAAAAATTTAAAACTGAAAAATATTTAATAGAAAAACTCTTAAAAGCTAAAATTTGATTATTGATTTGGTTCTGATTTGAATTTTGTTCGAGTTTTTAGATATATAAATTTAGAACTCATTGAGATATTTTTTCAGGTTCGGTTCCTTTGATTCATGTTGATTTTGGTTTGTATTTTGGATCTCTAAAATAACATCTAGAAAATAATATTCAAAATATTAATACGGGTCTAAAAATCTAAATTAACACGATTGAAAAATTAATCAAGTCTCACGCTATAGCGTGGGTATAATCCTAGTTTTATATATTAAAGCGGAAGACACTTGGCCATTTTATAAAGTATAAGATAAAATTAATTTAAAGTTCATAACCACCCTTTAAAATAGGATTAAAATGAGTTTTGTTACAAATATATATATATATATATATATAATTAACAAAAATTTAATAAAAAATTCAATAAACAAAAATTTAATAAATATATGTATATATTACAAATTTGGTTATTGATTTGATTCCGGTTGAGATTAGAATTCGATTTTCTGGGTAAATAGATTTAGAACACATTCTAGTGTTTTGTGAGGTTTGTTTCATCTAATTTTGTAATTTGACTATTTAGATTTTAGACATTCAAATATTTCTATTGCTTGGATAGAATTTGGTTGGTATAGATCGAGTTCGGATTTTGGGTATTTATATTTAAAATTTTAAATTAAATTTTAAATTAATATAAAAAATTCTAATAAGTTAAAAATTGACTATTGATTTGGTTTTGATTCGCGTTTGAGGTCACTTTTTGGGGTACACATATTTAGGACCCGTTTAGTTATTATGTAGGATTCGGTTCTTTTAATTCAGATCAATTTTGGTTTGGGTTTCAAACCACTAAAAGAATATTTGAAAAAAAAAATCCAAAATATCAACACGGGTCTAAAAACCTCAACGAACACAATTTTAAAAAACAATCAAAGCAACCAAATCTTTCTTTGTAATGCGGGTATAATCTTAGTATTAATGTAAAAGGAATCTCATCGCTTTTTCTAGGATGGCGACGGCTAGGGTTTCGGGTAAAGTGAACGATACGGCAATGGAAGATGCAGTGGATCGAGAGACAGCGATGCGGAATCCTCCGGATAAGGCGATATCGTGGGCGGTAAGGCTAGAAAAGAGTACGTTAGGTGGTATGGTGAACCCGGTGAGTCTTATGGATGATGATTTCGTTTATGAAAGGGTCAAATTGGAACTACCGAATGGGGCATATGGTGAGGCGGTGATTACTTTTGATCGTGAGGTTTTGAGGGTGATGAATGGGTTATGGCAAAACTGTATGGTGGTTAAGGTTTTGGATCGCAATGTGTCGTTACCTGTCTTGCGCAAGAAGCTAATTAAGTTGTTGAAGCCAACGCAAAATATGTTTGTAATAGATCTACCCCGACAATTTTTTATGGTGAGATTTGAGAACAAAGAAGAATATCTTAGCGCTCTAACGGGAGGTCCTTGGAGGTTGTTCGGTAGTTATCTATTGGCGCAATAATGGACTCCTAATTTTGATCCATTATGTGATAATATCTGGTCTACTCCTGTGTGGGTTCGTCTATTAGGTATTCCCGTGAGGTACTACCATAACGCTATGTTGATGTCAATTGCAAAAGGTATTGGTCACCCATTGCAGGTTGATTTTACCACTCTCGCTTTTGATAGAGCAAGATTTGCTCGGGTATGTGTTGAAGTTAATCTACATAAACCTTTGAAGGGATTGGTTATGGTTGATGGAGAACGTTATTTTGTTGAGTATGAAGGTTTGTCTCCGATTTGTGCATCATGTGGTATTTTTGGTCACTCAATCCACAATTGCCCTAAGAAACAATCAAAGAAAAATGTTGCGTCAGTAGTGGACAATGTAGTGCCTCCGGTGACAGCTTTAAACCCTGCCGATGTCTGTTGATCAGGTAAGAGAAGAAGAGATTGCGGATGGATTTACAGTTGTGCGTGGCACAAGAAATCGTTCAAAACAAAGTAATAGAGTGGACGTTGTTTTGGTCAAAGGAAACAACTAAAGGAAATCTCTGCTTCAAAGCTGAATGATAATATTCTGGTTACAAATAGGTTCGGAAATCTTGAAGAGGAGGCTCCAGAGTCGCATGTGGAGGAGACTGCGAGATCTCTGCACATAAACAAAGAGAACGTTCCGGTTATTGATCAACTTATAGCTGATAAAAGTGTTAAAGGAAATATACTTGGAATGAATCGGCCAAACCGAATACGGAGGAAATATATTTTTAGCACGCTTATCGGAGAGGAAAGATTCAGGTGTACGAGGTAATGGTTTGACTCGTGGGAAAGGGAGAATGAACAAGATCACTCGACCAGTGCGGGGTTTGGTGTTTGGTCCTTCGAAACAAGATTTGTCTCTTGAAAAAACAGGGAAACGTTTGAGATTGGAAGCTTCAGAAGACGTTAGACCAGGCGGTAGTTTTTGTGGGTCTTTACCGTTGACAGGAGTGCAACTGGATATGGAGAAATCGGTGGAAAATCTTGTGAGTATGGAGATGAATAATATGAAGGAGCAGGAGAAACAACACTGTGTGAGGATAGACGAGAAGGCAGATGTTGATGTACAAGCATCAACAATGTCGTCCGAATGATGTGCTGCCCTGGCAGTTTTTGATATGGTTATGATTATACCAATGAATTGTAAACTATGGAATTGTCGGGGGGCAAATAAACCTAGTTTTCGCAGAGCTATTAGATACATCTTGAAGAAGAATAACTCTAACATACTTGCTTTATTTGAAACACATGCCGCAGGTGACCGTGTGGCTTGTATTTGTAATGGTTTGGGTTTTGATGGGTCCGTAAAAGTGGATGCAGTTGGTCAAAGTGGAGGTTTGTGGGTTTTATGGAAGTCATGTGTGGGTACGGTCCAAGTGATTGAGTGTGATGAGCAATATATTCATATACGTGTGGAGAAAGGTTTTCGGAGGTGATACAATTCATTACCGTTTATGCAGCTCCTTCGATGTCTAGAAGAAGTGGGTTATGGCCGAAGCTGACTACAGTTTTGAGTGGGCTTACATAACCATATGTGATAGGAGGGGACTTCAATACTATCTTGAGGGTTGATGAGAGAATAGGTGGGAATGGAAGCCTATCACCAGATTCTCTAGTGTTTAGTGATTGGATAAATGAGAATAGTCTCATCGATATGGGCTTCCGAGGTAGTTCGTTTACTTGGCGAAGAGGACAGGTCGAACGAACTTATGTAGCTAAACGACTGGACAAGATATTCTGTTGTGCTCAAACACGGCTTATTTGGCAAGAAGATGTCGTTACTCACCTGCCCATTATTGCATCGGATCATTCACCCTTATATCTACAACTTCAGCCGATTAGCAATATGGACCCGAGGAGGAGGCTGTTTAGATTTGAAGCAATATGGCTCTCACACCCGAGTTTTCGTGACCTTTTGGTGAACTCTTGGGATAGAAGTGTTAATACATCAGTGGGGCGTTGGATAAGTTGCGGCTTACGTTAAAAAAATGGAATCGTGATGTCTTTGGTGATGTTATGAGGAAAAAGGAGCGATTGCTGAAATGATTACAAGAGGTTCAAGAGGAACTCGAAGTAGCACAATCGGATTTACTACTTGATCAAGAGGTTGAACTTGGTAAGGAACTTGATGAGGTGCTTGAACAAGAGGAAATGTTGTGGTATCAAAAATCAAGGGAGAAATGGATAACCTTGGGAGATCAAAATACGAAGTATTTTCACACTTCGACGATAATTAGAAGATGGAGGAATAGAATCGAAATGCTGAGGGACGAGTCTAACTCTTGGGTCATGAGCAAGGAGGATTTGGAGAAACTTGTTGTGGATTATTATGAGAAGTTATATTCGGTGGATGATATTGTAGCTCATGCGTTACCATTACAGCATGTTGGCTTTGTCACAATGGATCATACAGATTTACATTGCCTCCGAAAGCCTTTTAATGGTGCTGAGATTGAAGCTGCAATGAGAAGTATGGGAAGCCTCAAAGCTCCTGGTCCAGATGGATTCCAACCTTTGTTTTATCAACATGAGTGGGAAATAGTTGGTTCATCCGTGGTTCGGTTTGTGATGGACTTTTTTGCGAATAGAATGATGCCAGAGGGATTAAATGATACTTTGGTTGTCTTGATTGCGAAGGTTGAGAAGCCTAAATGGATTATGCAGTTCCGACCAATTAGTCTTTGCAATATGTTATTTAAGACCATCACTAAGACTATGGTGTTAAGGCTGAAACGGATTATATCAAAGCTCATTGGTCCCGCTCAATCAAGTTTCATTCCAGGAAGGTTGAGCACCGACAATATTATTGTGGTACAGGAGGGTGTACACTCTATGCGCAGGAAAAAAGGGAGGAAGGGATGGATGTTGCTCAAGTTAGATTTAGAAAAGGCTTATAATCGGATTAGATGGGATTTCTTGGAAGATACGTTGCGGGTAGCGGGGTTTCCATCTCAATGGGTTGACTGGATAATGCGGTGTGTTACTGGACCGTCTATGACTGTGTTATGGAATGGTGAGAAGACTAAACCTTTTAAGCCTCTTCGTGGGCTGCGACAAGGTGACCCTTTATCACCGTATCTTTTTGTTCTTTGCATAGAACGATTATGTCATCAAATTGAGTTTGATGTTGCCTCACGAAAGTGGAAGCCGATTTGTTTGTCTCGTGGGGGTCCCAAACTCTCTCATATGTGCTTTGCCGATGATCTTATTCTCTTTGCCGAAGCCTCGGTTGCCCAAGTTAAGGTCATTAAAGAAGTTCTACAAGGATTTTGTGATGTATCTGGTCAAAGAGTTAGTCTTGAGAAGTCGGTGATTCTTTTCTCTGATAATGTGTCTCGGTCACTTGCCACACAAATCACAACTGAAAGCGGGATTAAGCAAACGAGAGATTTGGGGAAATATCTTGGTATGCCGGTGATTCATAAAATACTTAATAGCACATTGATACCGTAATTGAAAGAGTTTCGGCCAGACTTGCGGGTTCGAAAGGACGGTTTTTAGGTATGGCGGGAAGGGTGACTCTTACACGAGCAGTACTATCAGCTATACCACTTCATACTATGAGCACAATTCAGCTACCTTCAGCCATACTTCATAAGCTTGATAAGATTTCAAGGAATTTCATTTGGGGAAGTACGAGTGAGAACAGGAAACCACATCTTATATCTTGGGATCGATGCTGTCAGCCGAAACATAAGGGTGGGCTTGGGATTCGAAACCCACAGCTGATGAATCTTTCACTGCTTGCTAAAATAGGATGGCGTCTCCTTAATGGAGCTTCTGGTCTATGGGCTAAGGTATTATTGAGTAAATATGAAGTCGGTAATACACATGATCTTGAGTGGCTACAACCGAAGTCGACTTGGTNCTATGGGCTAAGGTGTTATTGAGTAAATATAAAGTCGGTAATACACATGATTTTGAGTGGATACAACCGAAGTCGACTTGGTCCTCTGTATGGCGGAGAGTGTGTTAGAGTTTGAGACGAGTTATTCTGCCAGGATCGAGCTGGATTGTGGGGGATGGAAGGACGATATTGTTTTGGAAGGACTCATGGTTATTGAATGAAGCTCTTCAAGTCAATGCCATAACTGATATTCCGCATGAGATACGAGACATGACCGTGCGTGAAGCTTGGACTGATGGTTTCAGATAGAACTTTAATAGCTTTCAATAGTATATACATCCGTATGACTCTTTAAGGTTGGGAGCTATGATGGTTGATACTATTACGGGAAGTAAGGACAAGTTAACGTGGGCTGGAAGTAATGATGACATGTTTCCGGTGAAAGCAGCATATTCATTCCTTGCTTATGATTCTGTACCATCACATGACTCGAGTGCTTTGTTTTCGTGGGTGTGACGCGCAACAGTACCAGAACGAGTGAAGCTCTTCTTATGGCTCATAGTTAACCAAGTTGTTATGACGAATGTTGAGAGGGTACGAAGGCATATAGGTACTTCTACAATTTGTCCGTTATGTCGTACTGGTGAGGAAGATCTTATGCACCTTATGAGAGATTGTCCAGCAATGAGTGGTTTATGGCTACAGCTAGTTCCCTCACATCGGCGCCAACAGTTTGAATCTCAATCCCTTTTAGAATGAATTTATACTAATCTTGGGCACCACGAGATTTGCTTTGGGAGTAGGTGGTCCACCCTGTTTTCTTTGGTAATATGGTGGGGATGGAAATGGAGATGTGGTGTGGTCTTTGGTGATAAGCATCGATGCCGCGATCGGGTAGAGTTTCTAAAGAAGGCGGCAATGGAAGTATCTAAAGCGCAGACCTCTTTGGTACATCAGAGAGGTCAAGTCGAACAGATAGCACGGATAGTCAAATGGCGAGCACCAAATGAGGGATAGGTAAAGTTAAATACCGATGGTGCTTCAAGAGGAAATTCGAGTCGAGCATCCTCTGGAGGAGTCCTTCGTGACTCGTGGGGGGCTTGGATTAGTGGATTTGCGGTTAATATAGGTGTATGCTCGGCAATACTAGCGGAATTGTGGGGTGTGTATTATGGGTTATTTATTGCCTGGGAGAAACACTTAACTCGGGTAGAGATTGAGATTGATTCCTTGACGGTGGTGGAGCTACTTAAGTCGGGAGTTGGTATTAACCATCCGTTATCATTCCTAGTACGTATGTGTTATGGCTTTATATCTAGGGACTGATGTGTCTGTATTTCTCATGTGTATAGGGAAGCCAATCGTCTTGCGGATGGTTTGGCGAGCTATGCCTTTTCTTTACCGCTTGGTTCTCATCATTTACATTTTCGGCCGGATTGTGTGGCCTCGTTGATCAGGGACGATGAGATGGGTTTGGGTTTGCAACGTTTTGTTTGGGTGTAGTTTAGTTTTACATGTTTGAATAAATTGAAGGGACTTCGTCCCTTCTTCTTACCAAAAAAAAACTTGTATTTTTTTTAACAATAACCATTGGATCGACAAGACTCGATCCATAATCTAGATACTTCAGCAAGAGGAGATGAAATTCAAATTCACTAATTAATGCCTAGCTAGATTAAAAACAAACTAGTTACACCATCTGCTTTTAGGTACATTACTCTTTAGACATTTTAATTTATATCAATAGATTTAGATATAACTCTCTTTTTTGTCAAACAAATATAACACATAAAACATGCATTTATATAATAAAGTTAATAACATATTAGACTATATGAACCTGTTTTCTTTTTTTTTTTTTTTTTATTTATTTACAAAAGAATCTTGTAATATTGATTTACTTAACTAATTTAGCTGAGATCCCGTTTTAATTGGTATACACTAGCCTGCCTCCGGTGAGCCTTGACGTCCTATTTTGCCTCTTCCTCTCTTTCTGTTTTGTTTACCTGAGATTTCGTTTTATTTGGTTTAGACTAGCCATTGTCTTGTTAAATTTTAGTTTGTGGCTGTGGCGATACTTGATTTTCATGTGATTAAGTATTTGGCCTCTGTTATATTTTTCCGCTTGCCTTTAAAATCTTTGTCTAGGATTTGTTGAAGCTTTAGTTTGTAATAACCTTTCTCTTAGTTTTATATGGTAATTTGGTTTTCGTAGATTGATTTGATCAGTCGTGGATTCCCCCCCCCCCCCTTATTAAGCGATTCTTGGTAGCTAGCTTAATCGGGAATTTTAGAGAAAATCAGTCTATGAATTTTTTTTTTCTTTTTATTCGAAACCAGTTTATATTCAAGCCACTATTTTTAGGTTTGAAACCCATCTTTGAGTATGTTATGCTAGAAACTACTTAGGTGATTTTGCTAGGCTTGACTCATTCTTGATCTTGCTTTTATCCTTGAACTATCATCACATCATCCTCATTGTAATATAAGATCGAATACGTTCCTTGTCTCTATATAATTTAATAGTTATCGGATCTTTATAATCTCACCAAATTAATATAATCTACTTTTAGATAAAAAATAGTATAATATAAAAAACATCTACTTCTCTTAAATATTTTAATAATTTTCAAGGAAGAAAAACATATAAAAGAGATATACAATTAGATTTCTGACTCATATATCAAATAAAAAATAAAATAAAATAAAATGATTAATTGATAACAAATTTCCCAGAAAAGCCTAAGAATATTTTTCCTAAAGAATAAAGAGTCAAGAGAAGAATTTGAGACTGTTTTTTTCCAAATTATAAATTATAAGAGTAAGAGGAAAAGTATACATAGAAAAAGAAAGATTATTTTACATTTAATTTATTGTTGTTATAACAAAATTTCTTTCTAATAAACAATCATCAACTACATACCCGATCAAAAAAATAAAAATAATCATCAACTACATTTATTAAACCAGATTCTGATGTCAACTTGAATTGTCGGTTTTTGTTAAGTTTTGACTAATCTTATCGGTTAAACTTAAATTCGGAATTTAACTCTACTCGGATTTGGTTTTAGAAACCATTTCTGGTTAGACTGGTCTGACTGTGCGGTTGGGTTTGGTTTAAAATAATTTGATTAAACTTAACGGTTTAATTGACTTTGGCCAAAAGGATAAAATAGGTATTTTCGAAGAGAAACTTCTAAAATATATAACACGACATATATTTCTAAAACAAAAAGTCAAGAACATAACTCGAAAACGACTAATCATTTGAAGAATATATGTTTTTTTGTAAAACATATATACCCTCAACTTTTGTTTTTATTTCGTTTCTAATGAGTCAAATCCTCATACTTTGGTTATCTCCGACCGTTCAACGCCGGTGAGAATAGACGGAGACTCGCCGGTAGAGCACTTTCTATGAGTAACCGTTACATAAAAACATTTGCCCTATCTTCATGGATTCTCTTTACCACAGAATCTCAGGTCTTTTATCCTTATAAATTTTAGGGTTTTCTTCAATTCACAACCTATTCCTTGACTTCACCCCCTTTTGTTTTCTCTCTTTCTCTAGAATCGCCGAGATGGATTCAGCTCATTTTCTCTCATCGCCCGACGTCGAATTATCTCCACCAGTCTCTGTTACGTCTGGCACAGTGGAAGAAGATGTTAGACAGAGATTCGTAACTGAAGTTGTTTACAATCGGAGCCGATCATGTGTGCATGCGAGCTTCTTAGAGCTGAAGTTAAACTTCGTCAGTTTGGCTCTTCTGCTTTGCATTTGTGGTTTGTTTATGAACTTTATTCTCAATTACGATTTTTGATTTGGTCTGCTTTAAAACTTTGTTTACTTTTTGGAATGTTGAAATCTGACTGATTCTCGATGTGACTCAGTGTCTTTCGTTGTGATTGATCGTGTGTACGGACCACACAATGTGTGGCTTGGACCAAACTCGTCCGTACTTGTGGACCCTAACTCTTTTTTCGTCCAAGGCGTGAAGGTTGACTAGCCTATATCTCTCTCTTTCTCTCTTCTTTCGGTTCTGTCTTACTCTCTCTATCAGAGGCTGGGTTAAAATATTGAAAATGTATTTTTTTTCTTTCTTTTAGGCAAAGGAGCTAGAGTATTCAAGATCTGGGCTCCAGCTGTTTGGGTTCAATAGATCTCCTCCTCTTGATGTCTTTGTCAATTGGTCTGAATCTCGCTTTTTATCTGTCCCACAGAGTTCTTACAAGGCAGGTTTAAGATTTTGTGTACTGTATTTTAGTTTTGAAAATATATGTCTTTATGAACTTCATGAGGCCTTTTTATTTATTTATTATTGTATGTATGAACCTGTTGTCACTGTTTTTGGTAGCTCTCATTGAAAGATTGATATCAAAGATTCAGTCTTTACCCATCCTTTTTGTCAGAATTTATTGAACTCTTTTAGACAATTTATTGAACTGGTTTCACTTATCTCAGGAATGGCCATACTACTTGAACAACGGAACTTCTTTGAATATCTCATATAGCGTTAAACCAGAAGGTTCTTCTGTTCAACTTGTGGTCTATGAAGGTCAGTAAATATCCTAGTTTTGTTTATTCCTCTATGCTTGCCTGTTGGTTTAAATATTATTCATTGAGGCTGTGATAGACTTAGACATATGAATACAAAGTAAAACCTGAAAGCTCTTCTTTATTAAGGGAACACTGAAACCGATGAACCCACAGCAAACTCCATAAAAAATACCTAAACCCATTAACATGAAATAGAGAAGATAAAAGTCTTAATGTGAGTGAGAATTGTTTGTTTGAAAGTATTACCTTATAGGGATACTGATTTTGTCAAAACACTCAACTTACAGGAAAGGAAGGCGTCTCTCAATGGTTCCTAGATGAGCTTGCATTTCGTGACATCGCTTGGTCATGGAATCTAATTCAGGGTTAGTTCACTTCAAATGGAAGTTCTAAACTAAAATGCATTGATTATACTAATCATCAGAAGTTAATAGAAGTCTTTCACAGGGAGTGGTAAGATCAGTTTGGAGATAAAGAACTCTTCAAGTTATTTTCTTGCTGTGGGTAACTGGAAGAGGAAGGATGTAGAGGTAATAATTGCTCATCATGTAACAGACTTTGGATTAAGTTTTGGTCTCAGTTGTGTTTCTGTACCGTTCACTGTTTTACTTGCCTTGATATTTGTTGCAGGTGGAACTGAAAATTGATGTGAGTACTGCATTGTATAATACTGAACATTCATTGTACAATTGTACAATTAGCAATGACGAGTGCACATTCAATGCAATGGCTTTTGTTGGAACTTCTGTTGTCATAACTTCACCAGCACCAAGTCAGGTACGTATTCATAATACCAAAACACTATCATTGTTATTACTCTTAGCTGAATGAATGTTTGTATCACTGTCTCTGAACTCAGGGAGCATCCACCGAAGATGGATGGTATATAAGGATATCATACGAACCTAGATGGAGTACATATATAATTGGCACAGGTAAACATTTCAATATTTTCAAAGTCAAAGTCATAATTGGATTTTAGATAAAGTTCAACTGAATGGAGTATTTTTGCATATGCAGGTATGGTGCTGTGTTTCACACTGGCAGCTATTCATTTCTGGTCTATGTTACTGTGTTCTAGTACTGGAGAGAGGTATCCATATGAAAGTGATTCAGAGAGAGCACATCTACTTGAGGACAAAGATGATGACGATTCATGTAATGAATCTTTTACAAACGATGATGCTGATTTGGAAGATTTTTTGGGATGTGGAGGACCAATAAGTAACAACAATAGACGTCTCTGTGCCATGTGTTATGATGCTCCACGAGATTGTTTCTTCCTTCCATGTAGTCACTGCATCACTTGTAGTGAATGTGCACCAATGTAAGTTGTTTCTCCACTAATATCTTTCTCAAACTTAGTTGATAATGATATACAACTCCATATATAAAATATACTGGTTTCTAAGGGTATCATGTTGTGAATTTGCAACATCTGCAGGATACTTAAAGGTCAAGGATGTTGTCCCGTTTGTGGAAGAAAAATAAAGAAGGTGAAGCGAATCTTCACTGTGTAAAGATCAATGAATATATATATGAAGATGTCAAAATGTAAAAAACATTAATAACCCATGAAGAAAAGTTAATTTAATATTGACAAGGTTCAGTTCTTTCTCTGCATTATTTTTTGTTTCGTGCTTCAACATCTTTGTTAAATAAAACCAGCATAGGGTAGGCAATCTAGTGAATAATTATATGAATTTTGTGAGAGCAGAGATTAATTTAACATCTTCAGAATCCATAAATGAAGTTCTCTGGTTATCTCTTAATTACTGCTTTGGCCTTCCTATGATTATACATTTTATTGTGGACATATATTGAGTCATTAGATATTTTTAGATGAAATAATACCATGAAGTTAGTAAAAGTCGTACATCCCATATGTTTTCTTTTTGCTTAAGTGATAGATTCCGGCTTTTAGGGACCACTGACTCCGATTAGTAGAAATCATGCAAATAGTATATATTTACTTGTTACGATTCAAAATAATGCCTACGTAATTTAGTTATATATTTACTATTGTTATAGGCTAAGCAATCAGTTGTATAATTAGACATCGAGGAAAAATACACTAAACAAAATCTTGAGATGCTAATCTTTTAAATAAAAATCTTTTTATTTTTCATTTCTATTATTTGATATATTTTTTTATAAATGATTATAAGTTACTTTACCAAATTCCATGTTTTATAATACAGAATTCGAAAGAAAACAATTATTAGTGGAAGAAGATGCTATGTTTGAACAAAGAATACAAAAGTTTCTAAAAACTTCTAGGAAATCTTTTTGGATTTTTAATTGTATTGTTTTCATATCATCTCTAATCCATACGCTTCCATTACTAAAATAAATATATTGAAATTAACAGTTAAATCAATGTAGTTTATTCTGAAATACTTATAATGAGTTTTTAAAGTTAACAGTTAACTATTGGGGCTTTTGCCAAAGGATAAATTTGGAATTTTAGCGAAAAAAATCACTAACAATTTATTAAAAAATACAATATATTCGAAAACAAAATTATAAATCTTGACTTTCAGAGGTACAAATATTGTTATAAATTTTTTTAAAAAATACCCTCTAGTATCATTTTATATTCAAAAGAATCTTGACTATCGTCGTTAAATTTCAACGACGGAGTCTTGCCGGTAAAGCGTCACGTTCTAAAGAGTAAGCGTTACATTAATAAACTTGCCCTATCTTTCATGCATTCTCTTCACCGCAGATTCTCTAGCTTTTTATCCTTATAAATTCTTAATTAGGGTTTTCTTCAATTCACTTACATCCTTTCCTTTGTTTTCTCTCTTTCTCTAAAGTCACCGAGATGGATTCAGCTACTCCTCTCTCATCTCAGGACGTCGAATTAAGTCCCCCGATCGTCATTTCGATGAGTGTGTTGTCTGATACAGAAGCAGAAGATGTTGTTAACCAGGAACTTGAATCTGATCTCCCGGTTCATCATAAAATGTTCAATTGGTGCAGGAACATTTCAGAGTTTGGCATGTACACTGAGTCACCAAGCTTGGTTTGTTTCTGATCTTAAATCCCATTTTCATTTTTGAAACAGTTTGGACTGTTGAAAATCTGACATAATAATGATGACTCAGTGTTAGTGAGTATGATGGTGGGCATATACGGCCCAAGAAAGGTCTGGATAGGACCAAATGCATCCATCCTTCTTCAACCTAACCCTATTTTGGTTGAAAGCATAAAGGTTGATTAGTTTATGTCTTTCTCTCTCTCAATTATTGGTTCTGTCTTTGCAGCTCTGAGCTATTTATTGAAATGTAGGTTGAAAAATTGAATGACTCAAAATCTGGACTTGAGCTATTTGGGTTCTATAGAACTCCTGCTCTTGGTATGTCTGTGAATTGGTCTGAATCTCACTTGTCACCTCTCTCACATAATTCTTACAAGGCAGGTTTACCATAAAATCAAAATTTTATTAATCTTTACCAATTGGTTTTGTTATACAATATATTCAACTCTTTTAGACATGTATTGAAGTGATTTGTTTTTCTCTCAGGGATGGCTGTACTATCTAAACAAAGGCTCTTGTTTGAACATCTCATATAGAGTTAAACCAGAAGGTTCTTCAGTTCAGTTTGTGGTCAAAGAAGGTTAGTAAATATCTTAGATGTTTGCATATTTTATGCTTTCCTCTAATAAACTGATTGTGTCATGGCTCTCATTTCATAGGAGGGCGAGACATCTCTGAGTCGTTAAACGGGCCTGCAGTTCTTAACAACGCTTGGTCATGGAATCTAATTCATGGTTAGTCAAAAGTTCCATCTTATAAATGCATTTGATACATTGAATATCAGGAGTTAAAAAAGTCTCTTCACAGGGAGCGGTGTGATTGGATTGAAGATTAATGAATCTTCAAGTTATTATGTTGCTGTGGCTAACTTGAAGAGGAAAGAAGTAATGGTAATAATTACTGATCAAGTTAAGACTTTGCTTTCTGTTTTGCACCATCTACTACTTTTACTTGAGATTAACATTTTTTCAGGTGGAACTGGACATTGAAGTGAAGGCAATCTTATATGATACTAAGAAATCGTTCTACAAGTGTACTTTTAGCAAAGGCCATTGCTTATTCAATGCTATGTCTCTCGTTGGAAAATCTTTTGTCTTAACTTCACCAGCACTGAGCCAGGTATGCAAACTTATAATGAATCACCAACATCATTCCTATGTATATTTCTTTCAAGTAGAAAAGAGTGCTCATCTCATTGCCTCCTTGGTCTCAGGGAGGTTCCATCGACGAATGGTATATCAGGTTTTCTTATCAGCCTAGATGGATCACATATGTTATCATCACAGGTAAACAATTCAACCATTGTTCAGTTCACAATTGGATTTGAGCATAGTAAATTGGAAAGTTTCTGTAAGAAAATATTGGAAACAAATACATGTAGCAAATTTTCATATGCAGGCTTCGTTGTTTGCTTCAAGGTGGTAGCTATACGAGTCTGGGATTGGTTAGAGTGCTGTTATGAATATGAAGAGATAGATCAAAACGATTCAGCGAGAACACCTCTACTTGAAAACAAAAATGAAAATGACTCTTCTGCAGACTGATGCTAATTTGGACGAGTATATGGTAATTGAAGGTGAAACATGTAGACGTGTTTGTATCATTTGTTTTGATGCTCCAAGAGATTGCTTTTTCTTCCCATGTGGCCATTGCATGTCTTGTTACAAATGTGGTAAAAAGTAAGTTTTTATCCACTCTTTCAAAGCTAATGTATTTATCGTATTGTGATGGATCTCATATACAACTTGTGCAGGATATTAAGAACTAATGGGAAATGTCCAATTTGTCGTCTGAGAATGAAGAAGGTGAAGCGACTCTATAGAGTGTAATTATTAGACCATGAACCAATATAAATCTCTGAACATGATGTCATATATATATGTATAAGCATATATTGATAAATAAAAGTATAAAATTTAATATTGACAAGGTTCACTTATTTCTCTGCGTTACTTCGTTTTGTCCGTTGACTCTCTTTGTTAAAACTAACATAGAGTAGGCAATAAGTGATTCATTGTTTGAGAGAATTAATCTTGGTTGAGGTGTGATTCTTAATCTTCAAAATCCATAAATATGCCTATAACAATTTACAAAGATTTCAGGATGCAATAATATCATGAATAAATGAATGACTTGTACTTTGATATTTTTATAATGAGTACTGAAGCACGTATACATACATGTAGTTGCAATTAAAGTGATCAATTCTGTAATCTTTATTCTGGATTTAGGAATGCAAATGTAAATCTACAAGCTGGAAAGACGATACTTAGTTGAATGAACAAAATCATTGGTTGAAGAAATGTGATTTTTCCAACAGAGAACACAAAAATTCACAATAAATTGCTTTCATTACTACTTTGCTTTAAGCTTGCCTTGTTTATTCTTATTTTATTTTGATCAAATAAATTACAAGATTTTGTCGAATCTAACACTATAAATAGATATCGCTAATAATGAATTAAACAGTTAATTAACGGGACTTTCACCAAAGGATAAATTTGGACTTTTAGCAAAAATACTTATAAAATAATCAGACAACAAAATCATAACTTTTCTGTGGGACGAATATCACATAAACTGTTTTTTTTTTCTTCTTAAAGTTATATATGAAAATACCCTCAAATTTCGTATTTTATTACAAAAGAGTCTCGACTATCGTTGTTACCGTTCAACGACCTGACTCGCTAGTAAACCACTTTGAAAAGAGTAAGCGTTACACTAATAATCTTGCCCTATCTTCATGCATTCTCTTCATCACCACAGATTCTCAAGTTTATTATCCTTATAAATTTTAGGGTTTCCTTCAATTCACACCCATTCTTATCTCATCGCTTCATTTTGTATTCTCTCTTTCTCTACAATTGCAAAGATGTCTTCAGCTTCTCCTCTCTCATCGCAAGACGTCGAATCATCTCATTCCATCATCCTTCCGATGAATGTTTCATCTGATCACCGAGTTAATCATGAGTTCTTCGATTGGTGGAAATTGCTCTCGTTGGGAAATGTATCACAGCTGAGCATTGAATGCTTCTCTTTGGTCCTGAGTATCTGGTTCCTTGGTTTGTTTCTCAACTTGATTCCTAATAGCTTAGAAAACTTATTTTCTTTTTTGACTATATGAATCTTTTGGTCTATTGGAATCTGACTAGTTTCTCGATGATGCAGTACTAGTAGCCCTGACTGTCGGTATATACGGACCGAAAACTGTATGGATCGGACCTAATGCCTCCATCATGGTTGATATGGACTCTATTTTTATTGAAAGCATTAAGGTTGACCAGTTTATGTCTTTCTCTCTCTCTCTCTCTCTCTCTCTCTCTCTCTCTCTTAATTATTGGTTTAGTCTTTGTAGTTTATTGAACATGTTTTTGTTTTTGATAGGTGGAAAACTTGAATGATTCAAAATCTGGACTTGAGTTATTTGGGTTCCATAGAACTCCTCCTCTTGATGTTTTTGTGAATTGGTCTGATTTTCGTTTGTCACCTCTCTCACAGATTTCTTACAAGGCAGGTTTAATTAAGATGAAATCAAAGTTTCAATTTCTATATACACACAATATATTAAATTCTTTAAGACAATTTATTGAAGTGATTTAATTTCTGTCAGGGATGGCCATACTATCTGAACAAAGGTTCTTCTTTGAACATTTCATATAGAGTTAAACCAGAAGGTTCTTCAGTTCAGTTTGTGGTCAAAAAAGGTTAGTAGATATCTTAGATGTTTGCATATACTATGTTTTCCTGTTGGGTTAATAATATTGACATTAAGGCTCTGTGATAGTATAAGATTCATACTCACTAAACCAGACCCAAAGCTTTAAGGAACCCCAAAACGATAAACCCTCTTATGTTTCCTCACAAGTCACAATCAAGACTCCATTCTTATATAGAATATGCTATTACTAAGACAAGCGAAACCTAATCAGAAAAGGAATACAAAATTTAATTAAGATTATCATGAGTGATCTTATGTTTTAAAGTGTGGCTTTTTAGAGATATAATAAACTGATTGTATCATGCGTCTCATTCCATAGGAGGACGAAATATCTCTGAGTCGTTTAACAAGCATGAAGTTCTTGAAACTGCTGGGTCATGGAATCTCATTCAGGGTTAGTCAAATGGAAGTTCCTTCTTATAAATGCATTGGTTAAATTGGTTATCTCGAGTTAGTATAAAAGTCTTTTCACAGGGAGTGGTGTGTTTGGAGTGGGGATAAACGAATCCTCAAGTTATTATGTCGCTGTGGCTAACTTGAAGAGGAAAGATGTAATGGTAATAGTTACTGATCAAGTTTAGACTTTGATTTCTGTTGGACCATCTACTAATTTTACTTGAGATTAATATTTGTTCAGGTGGAACTGGATATTAAAGTGAAGGCTATCTTATATGATACTAAAGAATCATTCTACAAGTGTTCCTTTAGCAACGGCCATTGCACATTCGATGCAAAGTCTTCTGTTGGAAGTTATGTTGTCTTAACTTCACGAGCATTGAGCCAGGTATGTATACTTATAACGAGTCACCAACATTATCTGAGTTATTGCTGTCAACTGAAGGAGTGCTAGTGTCATTACCTCAGGTATGTTCCATCGAAGAAGACGAATGGTATATAAGGTTATCATATAAACATAGATGGATGACATATGTTACCATTACAGGTAAACATTTCAATGGTTATAAAGTCTATTCATAAATGGATTTTGGAAAGTTTCTCTATATATAAAAATTGGAATCGAATACATGTAGCATATTATCATATGCAGGTTTGGTGATTTGCTTCATGCTGGTAGCTACACGATACTTGGATAGGTTAGACTTAGAGTCCTATGGTCGAGAGATACATCAAGAAACTTCAGCGAGAGCACTTCTTCTTAAAACCAAAGATAAGAATGTTTCTTCTACAAACTATGATGTTGATTTGGAGGAGTCTATGGTAAATGAAGGTGAAGCAAGTAGACGTGTTTGTGTCATTTGTTTTGATGCTCCACGAGATTGCTTTTTCCTCCCGTGTGGTCATTGCGCGTCTTGTTACACATGTGGAAGAAAGTAAGTCTTTTCAAAGCTAATGAGTATATCGTGTGTGATATTTTGATGTTAATATTAAACGTTTGCAACATGTGCAGGATATCAAGAACTAGTGGGAAATGTCCAATTTGTCGCATGGGGATGAAGAAGGTGAAGCGACTCTCTAGAGTGTAATTAAATGAACCAATATATGAGCGTCTTAGCATAATGTCAAAATATATAAGAGCAATGATAAATAAAAGTAAAATTTGGTTCGTCCTTTGACTCTCTTTGTTAAAACACCATAGAAACAATAAGTGATAGAGTAGGTAATAAGCGAATCATCTTTTGTGAGTTGTTGGGGTTACCCAACTCACTCGGCTCACCAGGCAAAATTGAGAGATCCAAGAGGTTTTGGGCCTGGACCATCGTCTTCGGCCAATTTGGAGTTAAATCATTGGACCGAGTCCAGGCCCAATCAGGTCACCGCTTCCAAAGTGTACGTCATTCCCCCATAAAAAAGGAGGGAAATCGTCAGCAATAGAGGCAGAGAATAACTCGTATTGTTCACTTGGATTATATTCTAGAACACTCATAAACTATTGTACCGAGTCGATCTCAAAACTCACCCTTCTCACTTAGTAAAATACACGAATTCGCATCGTTACATTCTGGTCATTCCATTTCATCCCGACATAAAATTCAAGTGCCCCACGTTTGATGGGAAGTCCGACCCTATAAATTTTCTCAAAGCTTTTAATCTCGCCATGGGAAGGACGAGACTCCCCCTGAAGAAAAGGATGTGGACTATTTTTAGTTATTCGTTGAAAATTTAACAGACGATGCGATGGAATGGTTTTACAAGCTCGATCAATATTCAATTGCCAGCTTTCAACAACTCGTCGAGGCTTTCCTCCGGCACTACTCAGTGTTTATGCAGCAAAATGCCTTGGCAGCGGATCTTCAAGTTGTGGTACAGGGTCCCAAGGAATCCCTTTGATCCTTCCTCGGACGTTTCCGAGAGGTAGCATCTCGAATCACAATAACCGACAAAGCTGACATTGATATGCTAAGAGAAGCCCTATACTACGACTCAGAGCTTATAGCTGACTTCAGGTTGCGGTGCCCCCTATCCCTGGAAGATGCCCTCCACCATGGAGCGGTGTTCGCAGAAATAGAAGAGGACAGGGTGGCAAAATTAAAGAGATACAAAAGCCAAACCCCGATAACAAAGGAAGCAACTAGAGAATCGGCACACGAAGAGTACCACGAGTTGCGCCAACACTACGACCGAAGGTACAAAAATAATAAAGGAAAACAAGCATCCACATTCGGTCGACACCACCGACGATAATTCTCAGTGGCCTTGGATCCCAGCCAACAAATGGTATAGAGATGCATCGCGGGACAAGAAATCTTATGCGACTACCATAAATGAATGGGACACGCACCGTCCTAGTGCTTTCGACTGAAAGAATTGCTCTTAGCAAAGTTTGAGAGAGGCAAGGTAAAATTCTCCGAACCTGAGTTACCGCACCGAGATTATGGTTCATCTGGAATCCAAAGGTCACGAAGCCGTGCCGACGATATAATGGATGACAAAGAACCACCGCCAAAACACGCAGATCACGATGAACTACCACCACCACCTCCTCGAAAAACAGTAATGATCATGGGCAACTTAAAGGAAGGAAAAGACTTAGTACGAGCAATAAAGATCCATGAGCGCGAAGCTGAGACAGTCCGCTGAGATAGTCCGCGTAAAGCCAAAGAAAAGCACTCGACTTCACTCTGCACCCTTGTACGAACCACTCCACCTATGGAAGTCATGAATTTCACCGACACCAACGCCGAAGGGGTCCACCACCCACACGACGACCATGTCGTTGTCACTCTATGGATGACAGACTGCGATGTGACACACATCCTTGTCGATACTGGGAGCACGGTAAACCTGATATTCAAGGAAGCATTAGACAAAATCGTGATCCCAGACAAGGAAACAGAGTTCACAACGACGGCCCAACCACTTACTAGGTTTGATAGAAATTTGATGCTGACCAACAGCACAATTAAACTTCCAATCCTCTTGGCCGAGATGCCAGATGGGTGAGGTTCCTTGTCGTCGACCAACCCACCATTTACAATATGATCCTGGGAGCCCCCTGGACCAACGCAATGAAGGCAGTGGTCTCCACTTACCACTTGTGTCTTAAATTCCCAATCGACCGAGGAATCTATACGCTCTACGGAAATCAGCGGATGACCAGAATATGTTTCATTACTAAACACAAACTCAGAAAATCAGCCGGGCGCTCTTGCATGATCACAAGTGAAGGTCTCATAGATCAAAGTGTCAAAATTGGCCGCGAGTTATCGACGACTCTACGCGACGAGGTAATCTCCTTCCTTGGGAATAATTAGTCAACATTTGCATGGAGTATTGAAGACATGCTGGGGATAGACCCAAAAATAATCACTCATGAGTTAAACGTTGACCTTACATACAAGCCGGTCAAGCAGAAAAGAAGAGAAAAGAGAGAAAGTACCTGGAGGGATCTTTGCAAGGATGAAAGTGAGAAGAATGGAGCAGAGCATGAAAATATGTCGAGGAATAGGCTCATATATCGAAGAGACGCAATCATTAGACCTACCCGAGCCCTAGGTTGTCGTGACATTTTACCTCCCTTCACATCAAATCACCAACACACGACCACCGAAGGGACGTCACATGGATCAGTATATGCCTCGTAAAACACATGAAATAACGTGGTGATTCAGTCATCATCACCACACTTGGGGAGGGCCATTGTTGGGGGTTACCCAACTCACTCGGCCCACTAGGAAAAATTGACAGGCCCAAGAGCGCTTTGGGCCTGAGCCATTGTCTTTGGCCTGTTTGGAGTTGAATCATTGGGCTGAGCCCAGACCCAATCAGGTCACCGCCTTCAAAGTGTACAACATTCCCCAATAAAAAGAGAGGGGAATCGTCAGCAGTGGAGGCAGAGAATAACTAGTATTGTTCACCTGGATTATATTCTAGAACACTCATAAACTGTTGTATCGAGCCGAACTCGAAACTCACCCTTCTCACTTTTTAAAATACACAAATTTGTCTTGTTACATTCTAAGCGATGTTTTTGGTTACCTAAAACGGATATAATCTTTGGCTTACACTCAAAAATATCATACCGAAGCGAGTACAAACATGACTAATATTCCGAAATGGGATGAAAACACCAAACAGATAATAAGTCAAAACATGCAGTAGCTTTGTAGTCTAAGTATTCATGCAGCTTGGGGTGATATAAGTGGTTATATCATTGCGGTGTGATTTGATTTGATGAGATATAAGCTTCAAAATCAATAAAAGAAGTTCTTTATTGTTGTTAACTTGGTATATAAGGTCAACCTTTTGTAATATATATATTACAAAGGTTAATCGATGAGTAACGTTGAAGAGATGACAAATGAGTCTATTACGAATCTTGTGATCGAATTGAAACTTGTGGGATCGAATTAACAGAAAAAGAAACTTGTAGGATTGGAAGAGAGTTAAAAACGGGTAGATCATTTGATTTGAATAAGGAGTTTTACATCAAAGCCGAATTAGTTACTCTTATCCAAGTATAGAGGAAATTCTTTTATTTTGGCGCATAAATTTGCTTGACTGTTACTAGATATATTATTTAAATGCATGTTCTCGATTAATAATTAATATATTTTATAAGTAAAAAATGGTTTTCTTGTTAGTTATTTTTTCCAATAATCGGAACAACGATTAATACCTGATCTATGACATATAATCTATACATACTAAAAGTACCTATTTGTGGCTATCTAGGCTATCCATCTCATCCACTTCTTACTTTTCTATCAAGCTCCCATGTCAGCATAGTTTTAGTGAAAATTAAATTCATATACTGGTATTTCATTTCTCATGTCCCTTCACTTCTTCATCCTTATTAATTAATTGCATAAGTTTTTTTATAACTCTTTTGGTTTAGTTACATGTATTTATTTGTGTATTTATTCTCTAATAGTTATGTGAATTAATGTTGGAATCGATAACGTGTAACCTTAGGAGTTCAAGAGATTTACACTTGTGTATAAAATGATTATTTTGATCATCTAATCAAATAAGTCATGATTCATAACTCACATCTTCATATCAATCCAAAATATATTATGATTTTCGTTCTTTAGTTTATTCAATTGTGTTTCTGCTAAATCAACTTCTGATTGAAAGTTTCAAGAATTTGAAGAAAACCTGGTCAAATGGAAGAGATCTAAAAGTTTAAACAATGGAGTACATAAAATTAAAAGATGAGGTTCTCACTTTTTCTTATCTGGTTCTGACTTTTTAATTGATTCAATGTTTCCATTCTTTTTTTATTTGGTTCTTACTTTTCTCGTGCTTTGTTATGATTCTTGGTGTTTTGATTTGACAATTACTTCTACTAGCATTGTAATAACTATTTTCAGGTTGGATCCAATGGGTAGAAAAACTTGAAACGAAAGTAAATTTTATCTTTTTGAACGTATAAATATAATTTTGATGAAAACGTGATTTTTTTATTAAAAACTTAGTGTCTTCATACAAAGTATAACAACATGTGCTGTGCAATGTTAATTGATTCCAACGATTTTGCAGCAATGTTCATTGAGTGGTCGAAGCGGAGTCGAAACCATGAGCATAGTGTTGCATCCATCAAATTTTTGGTTAGTTTAATCAGCTATTTTACTTTGTATTAATATTGCATCTAACAGAACGTTAGTCTTGAGCCCCGTGGTCAACACATATTTCATGATTAAATTGATGTGTTCCAAAATTCAAGTTAAGTTTTGAAAAACACATAAATTCAGTATTAAATTAACCGTTTTCTCGATACATAATGCTTTGTGTGCAATATTTGGATATGTTGAAACGATAACAACTAAGCATCATAGCATAGGTGATTAGAAGAAAGTATTAGTGATTGGGTTATCATTTTTGTTTTCACCATGGAAGATGGTTTCAACTTTGGAAAGTACAAAGAATCTTACAGAAAGAAAAGAAGTTTGAGTATTTAAATTTAGAAGTTTATTATACACATTAATATAAATATCAATATTAAAATTAAGAAGTTTGAGTATGGTTTGGTTTTTTTATTTTTTTCCGACAAGTATGGTTTGGTTTATTCATCCAAACTTATACTATATTTTAATATATT
>OVBA01001688.1:0-40830 GCA_900406435.1 Lepidium aucheri | reverse complement strand
TTATTTGGTTAGAGATTTCATTTTAAACCAACAAAAATAAAATCTTAATTGGTTAAGGTTTCTTTTTTAACAAACAAAATTTAAATTTTAATTGATATGGATTTTTTTTTAAATTAACAAAAATCAAATCTTAATTGGTTGAAGTTTCCTTTTTAATTGTATGTTTTTATTGAAATCCATTAAAAACATATAATTCGTTTTTAAAAATAATCTTATATAAACAAAAAGATAAATTAATTAGTTTAAACAAATTAACTAATCAAAACAAATTTAGGGACTTCAAATCTAATTATTGAATTAAATATAAGGTATTTTGTTAATTATTAAATTAATGATATTATCCTAATTCAACAAATGAAATCTGTTTAATTAAGAATTTTATCATAATCTTAGCTAACTTATTTGTTAAAATAATTATAACCAATAAAATCAAATTAAGATTCAAAAATACAACCAATCAAATGAAAATTCAAAAAAGGTACCAAATCATAAAAAAATCTCTATTAATGAAATCAAAACAATTATTGCTACAAAAAGATAAATATAAGACCAAATCATGTGACAAATTATATAAACAAATGTTACTCAGACAAATTCATTAGTTAAAATAAATCTTTCAATAAAAAAATCTAAAATTTAAAATCTCTATTATTTTATTACAAAGATACGGAAAATCTTATTGTTACGATTTTATTATAATAGAGATATAAGTTAAAAATATTTTTATATTAAAGTTAAAACAAATTGGTAATATTATGTAAATAAAGATATTATTAAGAATTAGTTAAAGAATTTTATCAAATATTATCAAGGAATAATTTTTTTTAATTTATTCTAAAATATATGAATCTGTTAACGCTCTCAATACAATATTTTTTGTTGTTTTTATTGCGTTGACCAATAATATTTAAATTAAGTTTCTTATTAAAATCCAAAAAACTTATTTGTTAAAACAAACAAAATCGTATTAAAGTTCTTACCATAATCTCAACAAAAAAATTATTTTAAAAAAACTAATGAAAATCAAATCTTAATTGGTTAAAGATATCTTTTTAGAACCAGCAAAAATCAAATTTTAATTGGTCTTTCTAAACCTATAAAAATCAAATCTTAATTGGTTAAAATTTTATTTTTTAACAAACAAAATCGAATCTTAATTGGTTAGAGATTTTTTTAAAACCAACGAAAATAAAATCTTAAATGGTTAAGTTTTTGTTTATAAAATGATTACAGAGATCAGCTTGGGAGTGAACGTTTGAAGAATACATTTGAGATTTGCTGTGGCAGCAATGGCTTCCCTAGATACTCTCACTGAAGGAGATCAGCTTGATACTGAGAAGATTACAGAGAAAATGAGGATAAATTTATCATTTATTGATATATCATGCTTTAAGTAAAGTATTTGATCATCGTACCTTCTTGAGATACTATGTGTCAAACATAAGCTATTAGAAATCATATTATAATTTTTCTGAACTCCTGTCACATTTTATTGACATATTGAAACATGTATACTTAAGAGACAGTTGTTTAGATTATCATTATGGATAATAGACTTGTACTTGACACATCACTTGGACAAATAATTCAGAGTATTTAGTTTCTTCTGCGCTCATAACATAAGCATGCTAAATTGCTTTTAGTTTCAGGTTGTTCATAAAGAAAGAGAAGATAAATTTGCTCAGATTATTGACCACCTCAACTTATATGTGGTAAACAAAGATGAAATTATTAGCAATGCTAAAGCTTAAAGTGACAAGACTAAATACATGTAACATGTGCTCTAGCATATTATTTATCTTTCATAGTTTATTATGTCTCTTTCAATCAGCGTCCTCTCTGGTAAATAGTAAACTTAACTTTTGTATATATCTTTAGCTGCATTTGGTGTGGGAATGTTGAATACATACAAATATGTACATATGTAGGACAAGTAGCAAAAAAGCTTGGGGGAAAAAGCCATTTATACCAAAAAATAAACTTAGAACTACATGAAGTCACATAAGAAAGTGATGATTGATTCTCTGGAAGCTCAATGTTGATGATATCCAAAGCACGATCTCTTGTGTTTGTGAGCTGGTTGAATATTTGATTGCTTTGACCATTTTTTTGTTCATAGTTTCAAGTTGAATAGATGAGACCGAGTAAAAAAGATGAGAGAAACTAAAATATGAGAGAGAGTGAAAAAGAGGAGAGAGAGTGAAAAAGAGGAGAGAGAGTGAAAAAGAGGAGAGAGAGTAAAAAAGAGAACAGGTAAAAAGAGGTGAAAAAGTAAAAAAGAAAAGAGAGAGTGAAAAAAAGAAGAGAGAGTAAAAAAGATAAGGTAAAAAGAGGAAAGAGAATAAAAAGATGAGAGAAAGTAAAAAGATGAGAGAGAGTGAAAATATGAGAGCGAGTAAAAAAAGAGGAGATAGAGTAAAAAAGAGGAGAGAGAGTAAAAAAATGAGAGAAAATAAGTTTTTTAATAATAAAATAATCTAAAAAACTCATTAAGAGAGTCTCTTAAATAAGAAACTTTCATAGGGTTTTTAAGTTTTTTAATAATAAAATAATTTAAGAAACTCTTGATAATGGTGGTCTAAATCGTTTGGTTCTTGCTCTTGCTCCAAATTTTGTCAAGCTTCAGACTTCAATAGTGCGACAAGACAAACCACCCTAAAGGAAAACACAGTCGAAGCCATAGATAATCATTTCCACGAGCCACAAAGCAAAAACTTGAAAACCTTGGCGGCTGCACTTTCTGTTTTTGCATATTTGACAAGATTTTGCCGGAATCTTTAAATTCTTAATCCTTGTGGTTGTGGAATCTGTATTTAACAATTCATTACAAGTGCTTTTGTTGCTTTTGAACGTTGTGTTATTATCAACCTTATTTTTATTTGTATAAGTAATAGTAAATTTTATCATCTGTTGCACACAGAAGAATATAAGTGACGGTGGAGTACTCAGGATTATGAGTCGATTTTACTCGTGATCACACTGGAGACTCACGAGTCGATGTAATAGTTGTACTCTTAATATTACCAAACTCAAACAACCTCATGCTCCAAAACGTGGATAGCATCTTAGTCTTTTAATATAATAGACTAGATTCTAACCCGTGTTCTATCACATGATAGTGTTTAAAAAATAATTTTTAATTTAAGTAAATCATTATTATTGAATAATTTGTGATATTATTTAACTTATATTATCATTAAATAACATGTAATATTAAATGAACCGTATTCTTAAACAAATGAACCATTATTAAATCACCTATTATTATGAAATGACATGTAATGAACAAAGATCAACCTAGATTTTTATTATTGAATATCAAACATTAAATATTTATGTGGTAATTACTTTCTATTCCAATTAGTCTTATCTTATTTTTAATAGTTTTTGGTTTTATAAAAAATTTCTGTTATTTTTGGTCTTAATATTATAAATATTATGTTAAAATATAAAGAAAAGTAATGCACTGAAATATGCATTTTTATGTAATATCAAATTTTTTACAATATTTATGGTCGTTTACAATTTTTCATATTATTATTTTTATTTATAGTGAAACCTATATTTCTATGTATTAGTATGAACAAATAATATATACATTAAAATTTTTACATTGAACAATATATGTCTGTATTCAAAAATTTAAAGCATTTCATATGTAAGAATTATTTTTTAATAATTTTTTGTGATGTAATATTTTATTTTATTTTATAAAAATATGATAAAATTAACAAGAGTGAAATGTAATTATTAAAAACATTCTATATTATATATGATTGGTTATTAAAGATTTGATCTGTTATGAGTTGAAATGTGAAATTAATAGTTTTATTTATTTATTCATAATAATACTTTATAAAGGGTTAAAAAAAATTATTTTTACCAAATTAAAATCATTGTCCGAAATGCATCATTATTTAGTATATCAAATGCTTGATTATTAAAACCTTATAAACAAACAAACAAATTCGAACCTACTTAGTTTTTTATCAACTACTATAGCAATATACCACGATATCATATTACAGTAAATGAGAGAAAGCAAAAACTAATGAATTAAATTAACCTGTTAGTCAATTTTTTACAGAGAAATACAATATTTATACAAGAGAGTAAACTAATTAACTATCCGTTAATTATCTGTTAACAATCTGTTAAACAAACTTAACAGATTATTCTTATATCTAATACACCCCCTAAAGTCTTAATAAGGAGAAAGTGAGTGATAAAGATTTGACAAAGACATCTTCGATAAAAGAAAATGAAATTGTGAAGAAGCAATGGGTTTAGTAAGCAAGTCTGCGTGTTGATTCAAGGTTCCAATATGTAGAGTGTTGATAAAATATTTCTTAAGTTGATCCTAGACAATGTGACAATCGATTTTGATGTGCTTAGTTCTTTTGTGAAACACATAATTAGATGTTATGTGCATAGCAGACTTGTTATTAGCAAAAGTTTAGCTGGAGCAGAAGGATTGCTATACAAATCAATAAGCAGTTGAATGTGCCAAATAAGTTCCTTTGTAGCATCAACCTTAGCTCTGTATCTTGATTTAGTACTACTTTGACTTATAACTTCTAATTTCTTTGATTTCCAAGTGATCAAAGAAGTATTAAGGTCCTATACAATAGTCAAAAACATATCTTCGTGTATGAGGACAAGCAGCCTAATATGAATCAGCAAATGCATTAAGAAAAACCTCTGTTATCGCAGTTAAAAAGTCCATGTCCAGGGTTAGATTACAAGTGACGAACAACTCTATGATCACCAACGAGGTGTATATCAGTCGGTTTCTATAACAACTGGCTCAATTTGTGTACAACAAAAGTAATATTCGGTCGAGTGATAGTGAGGTACAATAACTTCCCAATGAGTTCACAAAATAAAGTAGTATTAGAATGATGTGTACCAAATTCAGAGTGAGAGTGACCTTTGGATTCATTGGTATTGCACTCGGCTTGCAGGCTAGAAGACCAATTTCTTCTGATAAATCCAGTGTGTATTTCCTTTGAAAACATCCAATTCTAGAAAATGAACGGGCAATCTCCAATCCCAGTTCAAAGCACCAAGATCTTTTATCTTGAAGTGAACGTGTAATATCTTCTTCAAGTCATATACTGCAATGTCATCATTACTAGCAATCTCTGGCGAATCTAGAAATTTTCTTCACTGGGGGAAAAATATATAAAACAATAATACTTTATAAAATTTTCATTAAATTCTTAAACCGAAAAAAACTACTTCAAAAAATTCTCATTAAACTACCCTAAGCTTATTCAACATGTGAAACTTTTTAATCACTTTTTCATTTGAAACAGATTCAAACAACTCATTTTTAATAAAACACACAAGACAATCACTTAGAAATTGGTTTCCAATTCGATTGCGTGTAGTTGTCTTCACCAGTTTCATTGCAGAAAAACATCTCTCAACACTTGTTGTAGCAACTGGTAAAAGTTAAGACTAACTTCAAAAGCTTGTAAACCAAATGATGTGCAAGATCTTTTGGGTTTTTACCATCAAAACAGAAAGATCTCCAAAATTATTCAAATTCTTAAATTGATCATCTCTGCGCGTATTGTAAATATAGATATCAAGTTGTTGCTCAAATGATAAAAGCTCTCCATAGGTAAAGTCATCTGAATAAAACTTAACCAATCTCACCAGTTTTTCTTTATCAAACTCTTGCAATGAATCAAGATGACTTAAGGCAGCCATACATTTAAGTAGATCTGTGTTCATTTTTGTAAAGCGGTCATTGAACTCCTGAAGCTGCAAATCTAGAACAGTATAAAAACAATTGACCTTATAATGATGCATGTTGGTTATGTTTTTCCTTCTTCTTGGTTTCTTTGAATCAACAAAGTCTTCTTCCATGACAATCATTTCAACATTATGTTTCGTGCAAAAAGATGAAACATTGAGCATAAGCGAATCCAATTCATCATCTTTAAGCCTCTGTAACTCTCTCTTAGTTGAGTCCACCAGTGACATGGCATTCAAAATATCTTGATCTTTCCTTAGCAAAGCCACAGATAGATTCTCAGTTAGTCCCAAAATAAAAAGCATTAGTTGCATATAAAACACACAATCAAACATATGAAAAAATACTTTAAAAGACCATATGCATGGCATTTTGTGGAGTATTCTAAGCCTTCATTTTGGATATATTCAAGAACTTCAACAATAGTAGAAAACAATTCAACAAATCGCATCAATGTTCTATAATGAGAACTCCATAGAGTATTTCCAGGCGTTATAAGAGAGATTTCTTGATTCAATCCTTTTCCAGTGTGAATCTCACCACAACTGATCCCTTCTTGCACTTTTTCCGATAACTTTCTTGAATCATATCTTGTCGTTTGCAGGAACTCCAACCATATTTAACAAAGTAGAAACCATGTCAAAAAAATCTCCAATACAAAAGTGTATTTTTGTGATTTTGACTACCACTAATTAAAGCTAATGAGCAAAACAATGGACATAATATGCTGTTTTATTTTCTCTAACAACAAATGATCTTAGCCTAATAAATTGACCTTTCATATTGCTTGATCCATCATAGCCTTGTCTTCTCAGCTTTTTCAAACTTAATCTGTATTTGGCAAACAAATTATCAATAGCAGATTTCAAGATACAGATGATGTGTCTTTAACATGAACAACTCCAATAATCTCTCTTTCACTGTCCGACTTTTATTAACATATCGAAAAATTCACAGCCATTTGTTTCTATGAGAAACATTAGTAGACTCATCAACCAACGAACCAAATAAACCATGATCAATTTCTTCTACAATAATTCTCATGACTTCCTCAGCACAAGCATGAACAATATCTTTTTGAATCATTGGAGAAACCATCTGGTTATTTCTTGGAGCATTATTTAAAATTACCTTGCCTATAACATCATTATGTTCTCCTGTGTATTTTACAAGCTCTAAGAAGTTACCTCTATTAGCATACTCCTCTGACTCATCATGACCACGAAAAAGTAATCCTTGTCTCAACAAAAATCTAGCAACATCAATAGAAGCATTTAAGCGGTCCCAATACTCATTTTCACCACATTATCTTGCTTAGATAGAAAATGAACAATAGACTGACCTTGATTCCTCAAGTTTTCACATTTTCAGCAGCATTATTGTGAGAAGTATTGGGTTTACCCACATGAATGCTTAGTCTCTTAGGTTTATTCCGACTAGAAAAACCTTTTTTGATAAAAGCATCACTCTCACCTTGCTTTCTTATATCGTCTTTAAATATGTAGCAACATAAACAAAAGGCTCTTTCTTTTGATATGTTATACTCTAACCAAGTACCGTGTAACTCAAACCAAGCTGGATTAAATCGTCTCAGTACACTTTCAAACTAGCTAGATATTTGCATCTTACATTATCTCTTTGATTTGGATGATAGTCCAGTATATCTTTTTTGTCAGTAGGATCCCATGGCAAATCATCGATATTGATATTAGATGTTAAAGAATCAGCTCGTTTATAATACCGTTACATTGATTTATCTACAAACAAACAAAATTTATTTTATTAATTACATAATTAAAAAAATTCTAATAAAATTAAAAGAACTGAAACGTTATCTTGTATCAATGTTTTCCCTTTTCCAATAATTAAAAATTTACGTAACTCAACAATGGTAATTGATATTTACATTAGTATTTAAATAATTTTGCATCACTAACAATAAAGAGATTTATTGATAACAAAATACTATATAAAAGAATTTATCTATTTTGAGATTCTCTGAAAAATCAACAAAGAAGAAAGAAACAGAGATAAAAAGGTTTCGACAACTGTAGATACGTTTTAGAAACGTTTTAGAATTTTAATTTCTATAATTTTAAAATTTTATTATCATTGATTTAAATTTTAGACTCATATATAAATGGGCTTATTTATAAAATTTAAACATGTTAATAATGTGGGTTTTGGTTTTAGAAAGTGGGGGCATTTTATATATTTTTGATGGGGGCATAATTTAAAATAACAACAAAAGTTAGATAATAAAATGAAAAATAATCTTTTAATGGTGTCAATTACTCCCGTACACCATCACCTACATCTGCCCCTGCTAGCAATGACTATTATCATCATAAACCAAAACAGCAATAAAATATTCTCCTTGGACTTTGACCAACAAAGTATGATCTGCTTAGATTGAGTGAAACCATTATCCAGAAAAACAAAAGATAAACAATGATACCATTGCCTTGATGCTTGTTTGAGTCTATAGAAGGATTTATGCGACCGGAAAACTAGATTCTCAGGCAAAGTTGTTCCTTCAGGAGGAGTGTAGCCAAGTGGAATGATCATATATATATATATATATATACATATACATATATATATATATATCTTCATCCAACAAACTATGAAGGAATGCATTTGAAACATCCATTTGATGTAGACTCCACCCATAACGAGCAACAAGACGAAGAAGTATTTTCACATATGCTAATCTTGTCACAGGGGGGAAAGTGTCAATGAAGTCCGCACGTTCTTGTTGTTTAAATCCCTTAGCAACAAGGTGAGCCATATATCTTTCAATACTACTATCTTGATTATGCCTGATAGTGTACATCCATTTGCATCCTACAACATCTTTTCCGGGTGGAAGAGATTCAACACTAAAAGCATTCTGATCCACTAAAGCACATATCTCAAAATTCATTACTTGTGTCCAATAATCTGATTTAATAGCTTCAAAAAATGTCCTCGGTATTGTGTCAGTAGTAATGGAAAATATATAGGACTGATATAAAGGAAAGAGTTTATCATAAGACATGTAAGAGGAAATGAGATAAAGAAGTAGCTTGGGGTACCGTTTGAGCTAAATAAAAATGATACTCGCATAGGTAAGAGGGCAGCTTAGTATGTCGTTGAGGTTTTGCATTGTTTAAAGATTGTGAAGTAGATGGAACAAAACTAGATAGTATTATTGATGTGGTGTTAGAAGACGAAATGAGATCCAAAGAAGATGAGACAATGCAAATCAGGCAGATAAGGAGCAATAATACAATGATCAATATGAAATGAAATATGTTTAGTTCTAACAAATATATTAAAAGCATGTAATGGTAAAATAGATTCAAGACACATATCAGCACATGATGATGGTTTATCCTTAAAAGGATAAACAGATTCATAGAAAACAACATTGCAAGATATGTAAATCCTATTAGTATCTAAGTCCGGAACCTTATAGCTTTTATAACCGAGAAAAACATGTTGAGTAGCACGAGGAGAAAACTTATTACAAGAGAGTGGAAGCATAGCAAAGAGATCCAAATCTTGCAAAAATTTGTAATCATGTTCCTTCCTAAACAAAAGCTCATGAGGAGATTAATCACCTAATAATGGAGAAGGTATTCGACTGATTAGAAAAGACTCAATTTGAACACAACCACCCCAAAAAGAAATGAGAGCAATAGATTGAAATAATAGAGCCCGAGCAACATTAAAAAAATGTTGGTGTTTCCTCTCAACAACAGAATTCTGTTGAAGAGTGTCAACACAAGAATGATAATAAAGCATAATTTTTCACAAATCAAATCAGAAAATCAAATTCAAGTGCATTATAAAAATGAATTGCCTTAATAGAAACAGAATGTTGAGTTCAATCTTCTTAAGAAAAGCTAGGAAAATCTCTTTAACATAACTCTTTTTCTTAAGGAAATAAATTTGTGTCATATAAGTGCAATAATCTACAATAGTCAAGAAATATTCATATGCTTCCACATTTTCATGAAAAAGGACCTCAAATATCAAGATGAAAATCAAAACTATTTGAACTCATATTATTATCGCAAGCCCTGTGATAAGTCCTAAAAAAATATAAGAATCATGAAAAATGTGAGCAGAGCAGTTGCTAGTTTTAACCAAAGAATTAACACTAATCAAATAGAAATGAAAAGATAGTATATACAGAACATCATGAAGAATCAAAGAATCTGTCAAATGCATTATTGCCTATATGAGTGATGGGAATTCTTACACCATTAGGAAGAGCCACTGTTAAGTTATGAACACGTTTGTAATCTTTTAACATTGCAAGATCGGAACAAACATGACTGGCGGTGCCACTTTCAGTTATCTAAGCATCATGCGAGATACTTCTTTATAAAAAGGAAAGACAATAGTGGTTATAGGTAAAAGAATTATTTTGAAAAAAAAAGATTGGTGGAGATGAATGATGCAATACCTGTAGTAGATTTGCTAGCCATTAAACCATGATCTTAACTAATATAGCTAAATTTTGAGGCTTGGAAGCAGTAGTAGGAATATGTGAAGTGAGCTGAGAGATAAAATGATGCACTTAATCCTTTGAAAAGGAACCTAAATTTAAGGTACCATGTCCTGAAGAAGCCGAATTTGATTATGTAATTTTCTGAATTCCTTCAGTGAGCACAATGGCAACATCATTTTCCTCAACATATTGAGGAGTTGATCTTCATTGTTGATTTCTTGTGTTACTGTTAATGTTCTAAGTATAAATTCTCTGACTCTTTGTAGGAGGAACAACCGTACAGTTTGATTTAGGACCAGAATGGCCTGGAGGATAGCCATGGAACTTGTAGCACTTAGTACCTACATTCTTGTCATGCCAAAATGAGTACATACAGGACGAAGAAGAGGCTTGTAATTGTTAGCATAAACAACTATCTCTTGAAATTTTGAAGTAGAAGTTTAGAAAGCAACATTCTTAATGCTTATAACTGGTCTAAGAACACAACATGTTGACATAATATATTAAACACTTCTTTAATATCTGGCAATGGTTTTATCATTAACATGTGCCGCTTAGTAGCTTCATAGGACAAACCCATAGAAATTTTGTAACCCTACTTCTATCTAGCATCTTCTTTCAATTACTCGCAAGTGAGCATTCACACTTACCACAAGTGCATAAAAGCAATTCAACAAAGTTCTTGTACGTTTCCCACAACGTTAAAATTTTAGTATAATAACTACTAACATCTCGAGAACCTTGAACCATGAAAAAAAGCTTCTGTTCTATTTCAAAGATTCTAGCAAGGTCATCTTGTTGAAGCGATTCATAAAACTATTCCAAATAGCTTCTACAGTCGACATATATAGTAAGCTAGCACGAATGTTCTTTGAGATTGAATTACGCAACCAGGTAGCTACCATATCATTGCAACACGACCATCCAGCATTAACATCATTATCAGAAGGCTTAGAAAACGTACAATTGACGAATTTGGGCTTGTTGCAAAGATTCAGAGCTAATCTTGCTCATCGACTCCAAGAATGAAAATCTACTCCGGTGAGTCGATATGAGACAAGAATCAACCCAGCGTGATCGTTACTATGAAGATAGTACATATTTTCATATAAATCTGCAGTGTATGTCACGATTGAGTTTACAAATTCATTTTAGGCAGAGAATCTGAACTAGTAGCCATTATCGATCTTTGAAGAAATCAAATCAAAGAATCAAAGAAGTACAAACAAGGAATCAACGATTGATTGAATCAATTCCAAGAAAAATTTGATAAAAGAGATCTTAAAAATCAAGAGGAAATTTGAGGTCAAAACACTCATGGATTCAAGAAGAAGAAGAGTAGAGCATTATGCTCTGATACCATATTACAGTAAATGAGAGAAAGAAAAAATGAATGATTCAGATTAACATGTTAGTCAACTACATACAGAGATACAATATTTATACAAGAGGATAAAACTAACTAACTATTCGTTAACTATCCGTTAACATCTTCTTAAAGAAATTTAACAGATTATTCTTATATCTAATATATTAATTAGTTAACTTTATGTTAGTAAAGATAGATATGGCAGTGACTTTTTATGCGTAAACAAACAATCAAAAAACAAATAACTTTTATCGGATTCAACAAATAAATACAGAGAGTTTGGTAAATTTCTGCTAAGAACCGAAATGGTTTCTCTCTCTCTCGAACTCGAGCTAATTTGTTCTAAAATAATTTTGGATTCTTTTTTCTAGTGTTCTCATTTGTGGTTCTTGTCTTTATAGATGCTTTCTTCCATGTTTTTGGAGAATATTCTGGTTTCCTTATCACTGTCGGATTAGGTGGCATCTTCGTCATTTTTATTATATTAACTAATCTTCATAGATTGACGATATCTTATTTTCTTAATTGGTCAGCGCACTGATTCTTCTTTTACAGGGTATTCTTTCATTTAATGACCGGCACGCTAATTATGGCCCCCTTTATTGACTTTGGGTCACTTTTTGGGCCTTCTTTCGTCCATATTGGATTTTCTTTTATTGGTCCCAAATAATTTGGGCCTAACTATCAACAGTAACACCCAGCTTCCTTATTCGAACGCAGAAGAATACAGAATCGATTTTTGCATTAGAATTGGAATTTTTCCTATTTTGACATTAGTGGTCGAAATATTGTTCTGCAATTAAATCGACGGCCATTTAGGCTCGTGTGTCTTTATAAATTGTGTGGGTTCATAGTTTCCTGGATATTCGTGTCGGCTGCAACCATCGTTTATCCTTTATGCTTTAAATTATGTTGTTTCTTATAGGTAATTTTTTCTACTTTCTTTTTCATTTTACTTTGCTTCCTATGAATTTTTCTTTATGATTTTCTCTTCTTTTTCGATTCTCTCTTTGAACTTACTTTGATTTTTGAAGATGTCTTTTGATTCTTCTCCAACTGTTCTCTGTTATTTCCCGAGGTGATGCTAGGGAATGTCTCCTGACGATTTAGAGTATTTCAAATCTCGCCATGGGATATCTTCTTATGTCGACCTTTTGGGTTCTCTGCCAGTGTTAGAGCATAATATGTATGTTTGGGCCTTGGTGGATTACTTTGATCGTTGTGGGTTATCTTTCCTGATTACCAAGTGTATTCTTCACCTTTTGTGGGAGCTACGCGTTGCTCTCTGTCAGTTTTATCTTTTTCTCTTGCACTAGACATTGGTTCTTTTTACCCTTGCAAAGGAGAAGGGGTTGTGTTGAGTTCCCGTTCGTTGCTCTTTTCCTGCCCTGCTATGTTGCGCAAACGCCAGGGCGATACTTATCCCTATTAATGTACTTCTTGCATGGGTTGGATTACGATCACCCTAGAATGTGATGATAAATGAAAAAATAAAGGTTTTTGGTTCCGCAATCTCCGACCTCTCTTGGGGAATGCCCGCTTGACCTAGTCCTCTCCTAGTGGTGTCAAGTGCTCAGTTGGGTTTTTGAAGATTTCAATTTTTTTTTCCTTTTCTGCTTCCTTCCTATTTTTTATGGTCTTTATATTTTGTAGGTACTACCTCTATTCTGCCTGGAGTGAAAAGATCTTTGTCGAACTCAAGAAAAATGATTGCTTTTAGAATTTCTTCTTTGCCCGGAAGATTTATTGCGCATGTTTTGTTCTCCAGCTAGTTTGGGCTGCTGTAAAGGTATCATGCTAATGCTTATCTTTTCGGTCTTTTCGCGTATTTTTTTCGAGCTTCCTTCTTAATTATTTTGTCGTTTCAGAACATTCATCCAGCTCTTCGAATTCTAGGCATGGTCGCATTCGCCCTTCATGTCGCTCTGAAATTCAGTGTGATGACTGTCCTTCGGGCTCGAAGAGGGTCCGTGATTCTTCTCATTCTGAAGGGAATGATTATTTTGGTGCTGAAACCCATGTAGAGAGTTTGGCAGCTTGTGCTAAGGAGCCTTCTTATAATATGGTTCGTGCTGACCCAAGGCATCCTTAGGAGAAGCGGCCTTTGAAGGCGGCTGACTCGCCCACCATCGGAGTGTATTCTTTGGAGGCCCTTCATCATCTGGTCATTCTCAAAGATTTCTCAATCTCATTCCTCTTCAATAGGCCTGTCAAACGGGCTACTAACCCGCGGGCCAGATCCATTAAGGCCCTCATGGACGTGGGCCTGGACGAATTAATAATTGTCCATAAAGTAGCAGGCCTCGCGGGTCAGCCCGTTATGGACAATGGGTTAAACAAGTTGACCCATAGTGGGTTTGCGGGTAAGCGGGTTAACCGCATAAATTTAATTTTTTTTAATCTAAAAAAGTCTGCTTCCCGTCAAAGAAGAAATGAGATGAATGGAGAACTTCTCCCAATTTTGATTCTCACAATTTTACTCAACATCGTCCTTTTGATCCCTCCTATCCCTCCGTTAGTTTTTCTTGATTGTTTGATTTGCAAAATATCACTGAAGATTTTGATAAAAAGATAGATATTGGTTATGTAACTATGTCAATTGAACATTGTAGGAGCTCGAGGTGAAGGTGGAGTTCTCAGAAATAATGAAGCAGAGAAATTTATGGACCGATATGCTCCTACAGCTAGAGATCTTGCTTCAAGAGATGTTGTTTCAAGATCTATGACTATGGAAATCAGAGAAGGACGTGGTGAAGGTAACAAAAATCACTCCTATGAGACCTATAGGGAAAACGATTGATTCATGTATAAGAAATTAGTTTGAGTATATGTTATTTCGGTGGTGTTGATGTTACAAGAGAGCCAATTCCTCTATTGTATACTGTGCATTATAATAAGGGTGGTATTCCCACAAACTACCATGGAGATTTACTAAACAAGATTAAACAATTCTCTTCATTGTTAGGACAAATTAATATGTTCAGTTGGTAAATGTGTTTTTAAGAATAAAATATAAGTAATACTGATTTTTTCTTTTGGTTTCTATCTGCAGAAAAAGAGAAATACTTTTTGGATGTTAAAGACATCATAATCATCATTAAAGCTTCACAGCAACAAAGTAACGAGAGACATCATTTATAAGAAAGCGTAAGCATGTATATTCTTACAAACATACTTCAAAATCTGTGTTCCAAGAGTACTTATGTTTGTATATTTGCAGGTCATGTATTTTAAGGAGAAACTAGAAGAAGAAGAAGCATTGAGTAGGACTTTACGAGCTGTTTTTGATGGCTTTGTTGTTTCTATCTCAAGTCTCTCCTCAATGTTTCTTCCACCTCACTCAGGCAAGACCAATATATACATAATTTTAATGTTTTCTTATTGAGCAAACAACTAAGAGATCTTATTGTTTAACAAATTTTTGAGCTTATAGAAGAATGAGCTACCATGGAGGCAGAGATTCTCTATCTAGACCAAAAAATTGTTTCATCTATCGCTGTTTGTGTTTAATGCGGATCAATTTCGTGCAACTTTAGGATATTGAATTTGATGGAAGGAAGACTGTCGATGTCGAGAAGAGCATGAAGAGAAGCAATGACAAGCAATTAAAAAAGAACTTGAGCTCTTGCAAAAGGTATGCTTTTGATTTGTTAGCTCTGCTTGATTTGATTTGTATAATTAATAATTGGCTGAAAAAACAGTTATAACTCTTTCATTTTGGGGACTGGAAAGCAGCTGATATTGGTTGATGAAGAATATCAAAGACTTATCGATACTCTAAATGCTGAAGACGAACGAGTGAGGTTTGATAGAGCAGGGTCATCTCGACTGTCCAAAGATAAAAGACCAATTATTGTGGATCTAGATGAGTTGCTAGTGATGATGATAATGGTAATAAAAAGCCGTCAGAGAAAAAAAAAAAGAAAAATAAATTCAGCAGTGTGGGAAGACTTCAATCTTATTACTAAGGTTGATAGTTCAGGGAAAAGTGAACAAAGAGCCCAATGTATACATTACAAGACTGATTATGCTTATAATTCACACAAAAATGGTACAAATTGTTATAGACGTCATATTCAGAAATGTAAGAGTAAGCCTAAGGATGGTGATGTTGGTCAAATGATGATGAATGCATAAGCTAAATTGAGAGCTAGGAAGATAGATCATATGGTTTTTCATGAAATGGTTGCTAAGTGTATTATTCACCATGATCTTCCATTTGCTTATATTGAGTATGAGAGAGTTAGATCAGTGTGGAAATATTTGAATGCTGATGTGAAATTTATAAGTCGTAACACAGCTGCTGCAGATGTTTACAAATTCTTTGAGAACGAGTCAGGTAAGCTAAAGAGGGAATTAGCTAATCTCCCAGGAAGAATTTGTTTAACTACTGATTTGTGGACTGCTATTACTAATGAGGGGTATATATGTTTGACAATACATTACGTTGATCATGATTGGAAATTGTAGAACAAAATTTTAGCATTTTGTGCTTTACCTCCTCCACATACAGGAATGCACATTGCGATGTAGCTTCTTGAGATATTGAATGACTGGGGAATTGATAAGAAAGTGTTTACAGTGACTTTATACAATGCTACTAACAATGATTCAATGCTAGACATTGTCAACTCGCAGCTGTGTTTGAGAAATGATTTACTGTGCAAAGTAGAATTTTTACATGTCAGATGTGCAGCACATATTCTTAATCTCATTATGCAGGACAGGCTGAAAGTGATTGGTGATTCTGTGCATAAAATAAGAGAGAGTATCAAGTAAATTCAAGCTTCGGAGTCTCGTGAAAATTTATTTGAAAAGTGTGTGGAAACTGTAGGGATAAGATAAAAGGCTGGTTTGGTGCTTGATGTGCCAACTCGATGGAATTCTACTTACAAGATGCTTAATAGGGCTTTGAAGTATCAGTCTGCTTTTTTGATCTCAAAGTCATTGATTCCAAGAAGTACAAGTTTCTTCCTATAGACAAGGAATGAGTACGAGGGAGGATGATGTGTGACTTTTTGGATCCGTTTAATGAAATTGCTCGCCTTTTTTCAGGTGCTACTTATCCGACATCAAATTTGTACTTTATGCAAGTTTGGAAGATTCAGAGCTGGTTAAAAAAGCATGAGACTAGTGCTGATGAGATTATAAGAGGAATGATCATTCCTATGAAAGAAAAGTTTGATAAGTATTGGGAAGAATATAGTGAGATTCTCGCAATGGCTTCCGTGTTTGATCCAAGGCTGAAAATGATGCTTGCTGAATTTTGCTTCAAGAACCTTGACATGAGTTCAGCCGAAGATAAGTTGAAGTACTTACGTGGGAAACTTCAAATTCTTTTTGAAGCTTATGAGAACAAGCCAAAGTCAACACCAACACCCTCGGAAACTCGAGAAACTAATCGAAATGATAGTGGAAATCAAAGTGGAAACTTCAAAAATTATGATGTAAGTTTTTTTAATATCTTTAATTTCAACCTTGCATCACTTAATAAAGTAACTTAAAAATATGTGATGATATCTTATAAATACGTAAGTTTTATATACTTTTGTATAAGTTATATGCTTTTCTTTTTTTCTTTTGTGTAGATGGGATTTTTGATCTTTTTGATCTTTTGAATGATGTTGTTACTTACCTATTGATTCTAATAAAAGATCATTTCATTTTATTTATAGGAATTTTTTGCCTTTCGAAAAGCTAATGTTGTTGTTAGTGGAAAGTCCTCTTTGGAAATTTATCTAGAAGAACTGCTTTTAGACACACAGAGTAAGTTTGGATATCTTGAAGTATTGGAAAGATAACTTTCAACGCTGTGGAGTTTTGGCTTCTATGGCTTGTAATCTTCTTAGTATTCCGATCATGATAGTAGCTTCAGAATCATCTTTAGTATTGGAGCTCGAGTTTTGAACAACTATAGAAGTTGTCTTCTTCAAAAGAACGTTCAAGCACTAATATGCAGTCGCAATTGGTTAAAAGGTTTTGAAACTTATGAAAATGGTAAGAATGCAATTTTAATAAGTTTTCAGTTTATAACATTCATAAATTCTAAATTAGCTTGTTACTTTATATTTTTATACAGAGGATAATGGAGAGTATGATGGTGAGGATGAAACACTACCTTCTTTTCAATCAATTGTTGATGATCAAGATTTAGATCTATGAAAATTATGTTACATTTATCATGTTTTTGGTTATATTATGTTTTTAGTTTCTTGGTTTAACCTTTTTTGTGGGTTTTGAAAAATTAAGTTTTATTTGATATTATTATAATTTTTGGTAAGGTATGATTTTACTTGTACTGGTGTTGTTTGCGATTTTTGTCTTTAAAAACAATATTGTGACAAGTTGCTAACACGTATAAATTATCTAGGTTATAGAAATTCATTTAATTATGTTATGACAAAATGGTTATGCAATGAATTGCTTGTGGCCTAATGGTTATAGTGGTTTCACCTATGACAATGGTTAGGGGTTCGATTCCCATTTTTTAAATTTTAAGAATTTAAATAAACTTGTGAGCCGGCCCATTAGTCCGCTAGGTTTAATGGACCGGGCCTGGACAAAATAATTTGGACCATGGTTCAAGCGGGCAGGCCCGTAGCAGTCCATCACAAAAATTGCAGCCCACGGGTTTGGGCCCATTGGACGTGGGCCAGCCAGTTTAACAGCCCTACTCTTCGACATCGTAGAGATAGTTTCATTATGGGAGACCATGTCTGACCTTGGCTTGGTACGCTTTCTTGCTGTTGTTATGTTTCTCTATTCTACAAATGTGTTTCTCCCCGATTCATTTTTTAGGTTGTTGGAGTTGTTGCTCGCTTAGAGGGGTGGTATGAATCTCGTCAAGATGAGGTACCACCATCTTTCTATGCTATGAACAGTCGTTCTTTTGATGATCTCTCCGCCTCCTTTGCCTAGATGACTGAGAAGGCCGAGAAGTTGGAAGAAGAACTGAGATTAATGGCGGCACGGTGTACTTTGTCCGTTAACAAAGTGGCTCGCTTGGAGAAGGACATGCGGGTATTGGTTGCCTCGAAGGAGGAGGAGATGGAGAAGGCTTTTAGTGCGGCTTGTGCCCAGGAGTTGAAGCATTATTTGGGAGCTTTGGAGAAAGAAAAAGAGATCTTTGATCAAAAAGTCAAAGAATTTTTGAGTATGCGAAGGTCCTCGCAGCTGTTGAAGCCCGCTTGGAGACTGTCACTCATTGTCATGGTGGTGACATCACTAAAGAGGATATGGATGAGATGATGCAGCAGCGCCTGGCTGATATCAGTGATCCAGGCGTGGAAGCTCCTCCAGAGAGCCTGGCAAAGTTTGCACCTTTGGCTTTGGATCATGACTCTGGAGATGCTTCTAGCTTTCCTGTTTGTCCTAGGATCAACTGAAAATTTGTTTTTTATTTCTGATATGATCCTAATGGATGATTAGGATCATGCTGGATCACGCTCAAGCTGTATAGGATGAAACCCCGACGCCTTTGTTGAACTGGAAGTTGAAAAGGCGCGTCTCAGGGATTTTTGGAATTGAAATTCTGGTGGCTATGGATGTCGTGAGGCAAAGCCACGGTGAGGATAGACTCAAGTCAATACGGCGAAGCTTGTGGAAGTGGTTTCGGCGGCAGCAGAATGGTCGGAAGTTGAAAGGTCGGAAATGGATGGAGTATGAAAAGAGAATGANNAAAGAACTAGCAAGCTTTGATCAAACCCGTGAATTTTATTAGAAAAATAAGAAGAAAGTTTGATGAAGATTACATTCTGAGTACAAGAGATTATATAGCCACGAAAATGGGCAATACATTTAAAAATGGGTGGTGCCATAAATAATGGGCGGTGCAATGAAGGCTTTGACCCATTTGAAAATGTAATTAAGTACTTTGACTCCTTCTTGTGACTTGGAGGGAAACTCTTCCTCTTCTTCTCTTCATCGGGTTTTTATTAGCTTTTATAAAGCCTTTTATAAAAGCTTTTATAAAGCCTTGTATAATTCATACTAAAAGCACGTTGTCAATGAGGTTGTAGTGTAGAGTGTGTGTTAACAAGGCTCATTAAAAACCTTGAGCTAGAAAACCCAATGGGACAAAACTAGCAACAAGCAAAAAAGTGCAAGAACACACACCTCCAATTGACAACCCTTAGTCGGCTTGAATCACAACCAATGTGGTCTGATAAGCCATAAGACTAAGGTTGCTCTTGGCTTGTAATAGCAATGTGCTAACAGCCTGCTCAAGCTTCTTAGCTTTAGCTCGAGGACTAGGACCACTTGGCAGCTCTAATGCTTGTTGCGCTTCCTCAGGTTCAATTTCCAAGTCCTCCTCTTGTGCTGGTTCATGCTGCTGCTCCATTATCATATCAATTTCTTTTCTTTTTATTTTTTATTTCTTCTTAAGATCATAGGTTCCCAAAAGAATTTTCTCCCATTACTTGTTTTTGCACTTTCCTGGTTGTAGAGTTGTCTTCTCAAGGTACTTCTTTTATTCCCTTTGTTCTCTCATAGATTTCTAGTTCTCGCTTTCTAGATTTGGTTTTTGTGAGAGATTCTGGAACAATTTGACTAGTCTGGAATACTTTGCCGCTGATTCTCTTTCTCCAGAAGGATCTTGCAGTTCTCTTCCTTCTTTCGGGAAACACTCTCCTCATGCCCTTATTAACGCTTCTGATTTTCATCATTGTTTCTGTCTGATGGTTGAGGAAGCTTTTTCGTTTGGTGGGTCTAAGCATCATTCAGACTCACAAAAAGTCCTCTTCTAAACCGAGGCTTCCAAAGGGTAAGATGGATGTAGTTGGTCATCACCTTAAGTTTGTTTTTACAAATGAGTCCTTGAATCCCTAGCAGAATGATCAAGGCATGAAATATATTGCTCTTGATGCTCCGGGAGACAGATCCCCTGATGGTGTTCCCGAGGGTTACGCTTGCGCCTTCACAATTTCTTCGACAAGTGTTCCCTTTTCTTTCCCCTTTCGCATGTTTTCATTCATTTCTTGGCTGGGTTGGGCTTGCCTTTATCCCAACTCTGTTCTTCCTTTGCTCGGGTGGTCCTAGGTTTGTATGTGCGCACTGTTAAGGAGGGAATTCCTTATACCTACGAGGATCTCCTTTTGCTTTTGCCACCAAGCATTTGGATAGATTCATTTACTTGTCAAATAGGAAACCCACGCTGAAGGTTATTGATGGTCTTCCTGATAAAGACTCGGACTGGCGCCACAACTACTTTTTCTTTAAAATTTCTCTGAAGACCATTGGGGATTCTCCTCCTTGGTCCCTTTAAAGAAAATGGCGAGATACTTCTGTGTTAGGAGTTTATTCTTTTTGAGTTGAATTCTTTTATCCTATGACTCTTATCTTGCTCTCTTTCCTTTGTTAGGTGGTTTTGCTTTTCCTTGAGTCGAGGATCCACTCCGCTTTGTCACAGCGTTTAAGGCGGGAAATTTTGTGTGGGATTCTTTCACTCTGGTGCGCGAGAAGAAGTCTTTGGTTGACAATTGGGATCATTATCTCAGTGCTCGTAGCGCGGTGCTTCCTCATTTATGCGCCCCGGCTAATCAAACTCTGGTTGGACCTTCTTTAATATCTCCTATCATTGTGGAGACAGGTCTGTTTTTGGTATTTGGTAGCCTGTTTCGTGAAATCTTCAATCTTTTGAAGGTGTCATAGAACAACAGATCTACAGAACTTCAGGTGCTCACTAGGATGTGTTCTAGTGTGAAATCTCTGACATCCAGTTGGATTACCATGGCTTCATCGTGGGGGTGATATCAGCGTGATGCTCTTGATTGGTCCCAAAATGGTCTGCCCTCTTCTGGTGTATTTTAATTGAATTTATAGAATTCCAGCAGAGTTGGAAGCCTTCTTGACTGAATATGACCCTTGTCTTCTGCCTAGGGGGAAACGATCCATCTTCTTCGTTGTCTTGTTGTTCGGCGATTAGGGGATTTCTATCCCTCCTGGTGTTATCTCCATGGTCTTTTGATTCCTTTCTTATTTCTTTGCGTTATTTTATTTCTTCTTTCAGGTACTTCACAGTTTTGCACTCTTTGATGGAATGCCCTTTAGCTTGGTGATAGTCGCAAAATTTCTTTGGTTTGTAATCCTCATAATTTCTGGAGGTCAATTTATGTGGCTTATGGCTTTGGAGACGGAGTAGGAAAGCTTTCCTTATTCTCTCTCAGGTACTTCATCCATGCGGTTGTCTCTTGGATGTTGTGGGTTTCCCTTCCTTTTGTCTTGGAAGTTTCTGGCATTCCTAATTTCCTCACAGTTTGCAAAATTGACTAAGCATGAAGCGCATCGTCCAAAGTCGCTGGTGGATTCTGTATAAGATTCGCTCTGAACTGGGATCTGGGCCATAATGATGAATCTAGCACGAGTAGGGTCATCCCATCGTCTATATACGCTTTTGACCTTCACTGCTTTGAACAAATCAATGTTTTGGCGTAAGGGCTTGTGTTTTTCCTGTCGCACGCTCATGAGATTTTTTGCAGTCATGCGATGCTCGATGAAGATCGAGTACTGTTTGAGAAAAGATTTTGCTAGTTTCTCAAGTCCTTTAATCGAGTTTGGTTTGAGGGCTGAAAACCAATCCAACATTGCGCCCTAGAGGTTCTCTGCAAAGAAATGACAGAGGCTTTGGTCTTGCTCTTTTGGTTGGAGGTATGCTCTATCAGCTGCTATGCGAAACAATTTCAAGAACGCTGCTAGATCTGACTCTCCGGAGTATTTGTGGAATTTTAGTTTTCCCCCTGGTTGGACGTGCACGTTTGCAATCCTCCTGGTAAAAGGGGTGTTTTGAGTTTGCTTATCACACCGTGAAGCTCTAGTGCTGATGTAGTCGCCATGTGTACATGCGTTTTCATGGCTTTGTAGTCTTCTTGAGTTTTTTGCACCATGGATAGGAGTCTGGTCAGCTTCTTGACTTTGGGTGGATGTGTCATCTCGACTCTTTCCTTTGATTATTTTCTCTCCTGTCTCATGTGGTATTCTTCCTCGAATTCCTCTTCTGATTCATGGTTTAGCAAGCCTAATGGGATAGGCGTCCTGCCTAAGAGGGTGTGTCTCATCTCTTGATTGACTCGCCTCATTTCCTTCATCTGCTCTTGGTGTGCTATGTTCTGCCTTTCCAATTGTCTGACGAGGTCCTTGCTTCTTTCTTCGTTATGTTTGGCATGCTCGGCCAGCTATCCATGTGGACCGGAGTTTTGTCGTATTGCGGTTATGTTGTGGGGGCAGCTCAGTGGTGGATCTTGGATGTTGTTTCCAGGCACGTGCTCTTCTTTTACTAATTTTGCCATCTCGTTAGGGTTGGCTCTGTTGTTAGTCGTGCTGGCAATTCTCTGGTTTGTGCTGCGAGTGCTACTTGTTGGCTTCTGTTCACCATTCTTCTACTAGTTTGACACCGATTTTGAGAGAAAAAATTTATTTTGGTCCCATTGTGGGCACCAAATTGTTTATGTGTAACAAACAATCAAGAATCAAATAGCTTTCTGTTAATAACCGAAATAGTTTCTCTCTCTCGGACTCAAGGTAATTTGTTCTAAAATGATTGTAGATTTGTTTTCGGGCATTCTCATTAGTGGTCCTTGTCTTTATAGATGTTTTCTTTCTTGTTTTTGGAAAATATTCTAATTTCCTTGTCATTGCCGGATTAGACTTATTGTGTCAATAAATCTTCATGGATTGACGAGATCTTCTTTAACTGGACAGTGCACTGATTTTTCTTTGCCATATGGTATTATTTCTTTAACTGGTCAGTGCGCTGATTTTTCTTTGCCATATGGTTCTCTTTCTTGACTTTGGGTCACTTCTTGAACCTTCTTTCTTCCATATGAATTATCTTTTATTGGACCCAAATGATTTGAGTCTAACCATCAACAATGATCATATGGTTTGATTAAGGTTTTAGCCATGTTTAGGTGAGAAAATATCTATTTTTATCGGCAAGCCACATATTATATAACTAATTGAATTTTGTTTACAAATTTTTTTGTCTAACAATAATTAGATTGAAAACTGAGTTATAGCCAAAGATCTTGAACAATAGTTGGATAAAATTCAAACTTACCGTTAGATATTATGTTAGATCAGGGACAAACTAACTAGATTACTTACTTTTTGCCAAATTTTGTTTACAATTAGACATCGAATTATATAACTCTTGTTATTCAGCTCAATTTACTTGAGCTTAATTGTAATTCAACTCGGTTCTAGTTCTACGAGCTATCCGTAGATGTTGGAACCAAAAATTCAACCAAAACACCAAAAAAAAAAAAAGTAATACACGAAAGAATCAGAACTCATCCAATAGAACAAAAACAACAACAGTTGGAATTTAATGCTACACATCTCTTCTATGCACACACTATATATAAATTACAATCCCAAGAAAAAAAATCAAAAGAAAAACAAAAAAGTACTTCAATAATCTACATGATACACAGCAGCCACGGCTGACAGTCTGACACACTTGAAGCTCGTATAAAAAAAACCAGTAATAGCTAATTGATCTTCTTCGGATCATTCAGAACAAACTCTGCATATAAATCCTTCAAAGCAATCACCACCGTCGTTATCAACGGTCCCATTATCGCTCCCTGCAACAGTAAGAACACAAATATTACAAAATGGTCAATTATTCCTAAAGATCTAAACTTTTTATTTTTGTTACCTCGAGAGCAGAAGGAAATAGAGTCACTCCACCAATAATGCTTAGTCCAGTGATGTAAGCATTAGACCCAGGAATGTCATCTTGAATCTCTGACACACCATACTCCATTAACACAAGATGAGTCACAGACAAAGTCACTGCAACAATGTATCTTCCTTCTAGCACCAGCTGTAGAGCTGCTGGGATTGTCGCGAACCAGTAAGGGAAAATCGGTAACAGAGCGCTGATGAAGGCGAGAACAGTTGACATGTAAAGGAAATGTATTTTGTACAGTCTAAACAATAGCCAAGTGAGACATCCTTGGAAGAAGGCGATTTCCGCTGTTGCCAAAAGCACGCCGGATATCGCTAAGTCTAGGACTTCTACGCATCTGTTTCTAGTGGATGGGTTGATTGGGAGCATGTTCATGACTTGCTCGGTCACACCTCCTGATTCTGATGTTATTAGAATGTAAAGAACCCAAATGAAAACCATCAGCTGAGAGACAAAGTTGAAGAACTCTGCGGCTCCTGAGATTATCGAGGTTCCTATAGCAAAAAAGAACTTAGCACCGCCTCCAACAACCGATGCACTGCTTGAGAAAACCCTTTGCGACACATCCATTCCTTTCACTGCAAAGCCTTTAGCTTTCTCTACTAAATCTTCTCTCGTGATGATAAGCTCCCTGAAAATCACATCGACCTCCGCGTAGATCTGACTCCATTCTCGGTTCTTAACCCGAGTCCTCAAACTCATGAGCTTCTCAGTATAAGGAGATGGACTTATCAGGGCTGTGGATGGCGTTGACGTATTCTCAGGATGCCCAATCACGAAATGCTTAATCCCCGTGACTAATTCCGTCATGTTATACTGCATTGCCAAACTATCGATCTGCTCTGAAACCGTTTCATAGAACTTTGTTGTGTACATATCTACCATTCCAGGAACATCGTTCTCATCCATCCATTGCTTGATCCCAATCTTCTCAGCGTAGTTGCTCTCTTCAACATGAGATTTTAGAGAAAAAACGGCGTCTTTCCCTTCAACACCAATCTTATAAGAGAAGAAGATGACACCAGTCAAGGATCCAAGAATCATGAGCAAAATCAGACCAATAGCAACAATTGTGTCCAACCTCTTCATTATCCCTCTGGTGAAATACGCAGTGAAATGGCTTCTCCTAAAGCTGTTACTCCTCAGGGTAGAAACAGCAGAAAGAGTAGAATCTACATTCTTGGAACTAAACAGGAATCCTAAAGAGAGAATCACAAGAGACCCAATAGCCCCAATTCTCTCATAAGCAATCACAAACACGCCAAAAGAGACTAGCCATTTAACCAATTTCGAGAAGCCAGTCTCGTTCTTCTTCCTCGTTCTCTTTGGTTTTGATCTCCTAAGAAAAACCCTAAAGCATACATTTTTGATATCCACAATCGATCCGATGAAAACATTGAAAATGGAAACAGGGACAGCGAGAACGACTTCCGTGAGCCCCAATTTCAAAGGCTCGCTCCAGAAATCAACAAGGGTTTCTTGGATACCTTTAAGTGGAATCGAACAAAGAATCGCCCACTGAATCGGTCTCAGATACTCTTGCAATAGCTTCCCGACGAAATAGAGAACAAAAATAGCGAAAGCGAGACCGGCGTGAGCCATCGCTATGTAAATAGCGAGACGCGCCTGGGAATCAACAGAGGATAGCGATGACTTGCTGGATTCTCCTCCATGAGTAGAAGGTTTATGGGGCGGCTCCGATGAAGGCTCTTGAGGTTTACGCGATGAAGCGGAACGGAACATGTCTTGCCACGCGAGAATTGCGGGGTTTGATGATGATTTCGTCTCCGAATCGTAAGGGACCAATTCCATCAATCAATCAATCTCTCTCTGTCTCTCCCTCCAAGAGCAGATGTTTTGAATTTTTTTTTTTTTGGGGATTTGCCTTCAAGCTGAAAGAAGAAACGGAGAGAGAGACAGACAGATTATTTGAGATAATTTATTTGTGTTTATAGTTCCTTTTATTTATTTTATTCTCAGATGATAATTGAATTGTTATGATTGGCCATTCATGGAGAGACAGAATGACGAAAAAAAGAAACTATCTTAAAAAAATGACGAAAATGTCCTAACCGACGAGAGTTCGTCTCCACGACTGCATTACTTTTTTTGATGCTGTGTATAATCGAATAACACTCGGTAATTAGATCCAATGTTTTTTATTTTTGAGATATTTTATATTTGGTGTAAAAGTAATCAATTGACCAACACAAGTTGTGAACAAAAATGTCACATGCATCGAACCTGCAAGACAACAAAGTCAGATATTTAACGCAACGCAAGTCACATCTTACACGTTCTCAAGTCTATTTCTTATCGTTAACTAATTTAAATTCCAATACAAAGTACTCGATTAATCTTTCTCTCCACCAAAAAAAAAAAAAAAGTGATTACAATTTTTCACGAAGTTTCTCTTCTTAACGATAATTTGTTAACTATTGATTTTTTTTGCTAAAATGATTCTCTCTCTCTTATTTCTCTCTCTAAAACTTTCATGTCATTTCTTCTACAACTGTCACGGCGGTAATCGCCGGTTATCGGCGCAAATCTCGGATGAAAACTGCTTCTCAACAGTCTTTGACCCTCTATATAACATCTGCTTTTTTCTCCTCGTTTATTCCATCAAAAGAAGTGTTTTCTATCAATCGATTTTACTTTTCACCATGAGCGATATCAGGAAAAAGTTGCAAACACGCACAACTGGATTGAATTCAAATCCAATCGATCTTCTGGCCGATCTGTGTGCTCGTGCTGATACTGTGAATCGCCATAGTCTTGTGGTCACTCTGATTCATCCACGGATACAGAATTTGAGGGCAATGACTGTTGTGTTGCCTCGATTGTGGGTACATGGCGATGCGGTTACTGGGCGAATAATTTGTAATCGCCAAGTTCAATTTCTCTTCCCTTCCGAAGAAGCGATGAATACAGTAATCAAAAAGAGTCCCTGGTCTTTTCACGAGTGGATGCTCACTGTCCAAAAATAGAATCCGGCGATGAACCTTGATGATGCAAGGTATATACCTTTCTGGGCACAAGTCAAAGGCATCCCCCTCCGTTACCTAACGACTCCAATTGTGGGTTATATCGGTGCTAAATTGGGTCATTATCTTGAAACAGATTTTGGGAGTGGAAATGCGATAATGGTGGATTTCATTCGCATGCGCCTTCTCTGTAATGTGGCTGAACCTCTATGCTTCCAGAAACAATTCCGATTTGATACCAAAACGGTAATTCTCACTCTTCAATATGAGTGTTTGCGTAATTATTGCACCTACTGTGGAGTCATGTACCATGATTGCAATGTGTGTCCTTTGAATGATAAAGTCGATAATGTGATCAATGATGATAATGATAATCCATCAGAAGATGATTACGATGACGAGGCTCTACCCGATGCTAACCATGATGTTGTAGAAGACTGACCTGTGTCTTCAATACTGCCACAATACACAACCAATGATAACGAAGCTTCGACTTCTGGTGGTCGTAAACGTAAGGCAGACGATACAATTCTTCCAGGTGACTCCGCTACACATCCCATATTACTTTGTAGCGATTATCGCCAACTGACAGACAACTCTGATATTATGGAACACTCCTCAAAGCGATCAAGACAGAATTCTGGCTATATTGAGGTACGCAACTGGTATGTTTCTCCCGATGGTATTTCTCATGGTGTTTATGAATTTGCAGCACAACCAGCGCCAATGGTGCTAACAACTGGTGAAGGTACGGTGGATCATAAGCCACCAGAGGAGCCATAAACGTTATATTTTGGAACTGTCAAGGTTTGGGAGGTTACCTGATAGTTCAATGTCTAAGGGATCTTAAGAAGGCTTATGATCCAGACGTAATCTTCCTCATCGAAACAAAGAATGATGATGATATGGTTCGCTATGTGGCTGCCCGTTTAGAGTTCTCTAATGTCCGATATGTTTCACCTCAAGGTTATAGAGGCAGTTTAGCTTTGTTGTGGAATGAGTCAATTGATGTATGTATCTATCTATCTACTCCAAGACTCTTGATTGTAAAATAAATAAAGGGAAAGAGTTTTACTACTGCTCGTTTATATATGGCCACCCAAATCGTTCTCTAAGACATCACTTATGGGAACAATTAGAGCGTATCACTATTCAATGTAGAGGACCTTGGATTTTATGTGGTGATTTCAACAAAATCTTAAATTCACAAGATAAAGTAGGTGGACAACCACGGGATATAAGATCACTTGAACCATTCCGTCAGACGATACAACAATGCAATATGACTGATCTAAGTTATGTGGGCAATAACATGTCTTGGGTGGGTCGTTGGTATATGCATCTGGTACAAAGTTGGCTCGATCGGGTCTTTGTGAATACATAGTGGTTAGCCAAATTTCCAGCATCTTTCACAACGTATCTTCCTCTACTCGAATTGGATCATAGACCTGCTTGTATTCACATCGCTAATGTGATGGAAAAAAGCCGTAAGTTGTTTCGATATGATTCTCGTCTTAATACAAACGAAGCTGTCAAACAAATAAATCAAGACTCATGGATGATCCCTCCCATAACAGCCATATTACACACGATAGCGTAATGTCAAAACTGAAACGATGTAGACGCAACATATCTTCGTGGAAACAACAAAGCCATTTTAATTCAGCCTTACAGATATAAGACATATCCAATCGATTGAATCATGCTCATACGGACCCGAATGTTCAACCAACTGAATTACGAGCTTTATGTCAGGAACTCAGTGTTGCTCATCAACCTGAAGAACAATATTGGAAGGACAAAAGCAAGAATCAGTGGCTTAAATCCGAGGATAAGAATACGCGCTATTTTCATGCCGTAACTAAAAACAAAAATGCACGCAATCGTATTCTCACATTAATGACAAATCTGGCCATATAGTCTATGGAAATAAGGCCATTGCTAAGGAAGCAATCATCTATTTTACAAAGCTGTTCACATCAAACCAAACACCCGATATAGCGGAAGCGCTAGCATCTTTACCATGTGTAGTCACTCCCCAAATGAATGCAGAGCTAATTAAAGAAGTGACTCCTAAAGAAATACGGAATGCTATCTTTGACATAGGTGCAACACGTGCGCCGGGACCCGATGGCTTCAAAACAAGCTTTTACCAACACCATTGGGATCACATTGGACCGTTAATTGTCATGGAGGTACAACATTTCTTTAATATGGGCACAATGATAGCTGAACGGAACCACACAAATCTGTGTTTGATTCCAAAAATGAAACAACCACAAACAACGAAAGACTTCCGACTGATAGATCTATGTAATGTTCTTTACAAGGTTATTTCAAAAATCCTTGTGCATTGGCTAAAATCAGTTTTACCGAATATCATCTCGGAACACCAATCTGCATTTATCAAAAGGAGGAATATAGCAGATAATGTGCTTATCGCGCATGAATTACTACACTATATGAAGGTACGCAAACAAATTTCCACCACCTACATGGCAATCAAAATCGATGTTAGTAAAGCATATGATAGAGTTGAATGATGTTTCTTAGAAGCCTACTGCATAAAAAAGGATTTGATCCCCATTGGATACGGTTAGTAATGCAGTGTGTTAAAGCAGTATCTTTTTCGATCTTAATCAATGGTTCACCCAATAGATGTTTTCAACCAAACTGTGGACTTAGACAAGGAGATCCATTATCTCCCTACATGTTCCTCATGTGCTCAGACATTCTCAGTTCATTACTAACAAATGCCGAAGCTGAAGGGTTTATTCAAGGCATCAAGATCACTAAGAACAACCCATCAGTCTCACATTTATTTTTTGCAGATGACTCACTTTTCTTCTTGATAGCAAATGTCCAAAGCAGTGTCTACCTGTAGCGTATCTTTGATGTATATGCCACAGCCTCAGGATAGATGATTAATCTGGATAAATCATCAATCATATTTGGACAAAAAGTTTATCAACACAACCGAACAAGAGTGATGAACTTTCTGCAAATTCGAACAATAGGAGGAGGAGGCAAATACTTGGGATTACCTGAAACTTTCTCAAGGAAGAAGAATGATTTTCAATTCATTGTGGACCGAGTTCATAAAAGGCTGCAAGGTTGGCAAAATAAATTCCTCAGCAGTGCTGGTTGTGAGGTACTTATTAAATCTGTTGCTTATGCAATTCCAGTCTACTCAATGAATTGCTTCCGTTTACCTAAAGCCTGCAGTACAAGACTCATACAACTTATCTCTCGATACTTGTGGAGTTCATCCCCTCATAATTTATCTCTCGATAGTTGTGGAGTTCATCCCCTGATCGTAAATCCATACATTATGTTGCTTGGCGAAAACTTGCACAATCAAAGAAAACTGGTGGTTTAGGTTTCCGAGACATAGAGCTCTTTAATCAATCATTACTTGCAAACCAAGTTTGGAAGTTAATACAACGACAACGAGTCTACTACATCGATTACTCAAAGCTCACTACTTTCTCAATCAAAGCATTTTACAAGCGCAGCCGGGTTATCAACCTTCATTAGGTTGGCGGTCACTTCTTTATGGAGGAAATTTATTACACAAAGGAATTTGATATCAGGTTAGTGGTGGATCAACAATCTCTTTAGGATCAGACTCTTGGCTACCAACAAGCCCTCCGCGGCCACCGCGACTGTTACCACCGGTAAATACATCTCAAAAGGTTTCATGTTTATTAGATCCAAATACGCAGTAATGGGACAATATTATACTTTGATAATATTTACCAGAGGAGGAACGTCAACTGATTCAGAGAATCTATGTACCATCTCCATCCGCTAAAGATGCATTGATTTGGCATTATACGAGAGATGGTAACTATACAATGAAGTTTGGCTATCGTCTAGCTTGTGAATTAACCTATTCGGCTGAGGAAGATTTACTACCGCTCTCGCAGTTTCTAGAATTATCACAACAACTTTGGAAGCTTGACATTAATCCGAAGATACAACATTTCTTTTGGCGTCTAGCTTCTAATGCATTACCTGTAGGTGATATTCTTCAGGATCGACAAATAATCACAACAAGTGAATGTATACGTTGTTGCAACATCGCTGAATCGATTGACCATCTCTTCTTTTCCTGTAATTATGCAACAATAGTATAGCGGTTAACCAGTCTACAACAACTCCCCTTTATGGACCCGCTATTATCCTTATGAGATAAGTTACTTCACATCATCACTTTAGCCAATAATAGCAATATTAATCAACATATCTGAGTACTACCGCTCATGATATTATGAAGATTTTAGAAGAGTCTAAATGCCTTATTGTACGGCAAACGGATAATTTCAATACACGACACCTTCAGTCGTGCAACGAATGATGTATCTGATTGGATAACAAGTACTGAAACCCACTCAATTCCACACCAACGTCAAGAACAATAGCGAAGACAAGCTGTACATAAATGGAAACCACCACCACGCAATTTTATCAAATGCAATTTTGATGTAGCTCATCACTTAGGCGCAAGATCATCGGGGCTAGGGTGGATAATACGTGACAGCTATGGTATTATTTTAAACTGCGGTATGGGGTGTTTTGAAGGACGATTTCAAATAGATGAAGTAGAGCTTACAGATCTTCAATGGGCAATGCAAGCTACTTGGGCTTTAGGTTATACAAAGGTTGAGTTCGAACGTGATAACAAAGCTGTAATGGATTTGATAACCAAAGTGGTCCGACATTTAAGATTGAAGCATCATCTTAAGACCATTAAAGACTGGAGCAAGCAATTTGATCAAGTGTCATTTCGTTTTACACCACGTGAGAATAATGCATGTGCAGACAAATTAGCTAAGTTAGACTTAAATTATAACTGGAGTCTCTATAATGTTTGTCCTACGTTTTTATATAGCTTTGTATCGAATGATGTACTAACGATTAATTAATGGAAACTATTGACCAAAAGAAAGACGATAATTTGTTAATATACCAAAACTTCAACCAAAGTTTTCTAGCAAGAGACTTTGTCGGAAAGAGATTATTTACGTATATAATATACTGCATTATCAAAAGTTGGTACTGGTTTACGAAAAAAAAAGATTTGTCATCAAAAGGAAATTCCCCACTCTAGATTTTGTTACGAGCTCATCAACGATTAGGAATCAGGCCAGCCCACAAGCGTAAAATTGGATTTGGGTCTGTTTAAAAATAGGCCGGTCATTAAAACCCATCAACCTCTGTGTTTGTCACCGTCCGGTTCAAAGTTTCGGCAAAAAAAGGAATTAGATTTGTGAACCTAATTCCTAACAATATAGGTGTTATGTTGCGATCATTCTCTATGATAGAAAGAACTAACATTTAATTAGATTAAGAGGTTTACTTATACAAATAAATGATGATGTGGCCAAGCTGCTTTTTGTTTTATTGCGTAGTAGGCCGGCCCTTCATCAAAAGTTTGTTGACACTTTCATATCTTGTAATTAAAGCTTCTCAATTTCGAGGTCAAGCGTACATGTTAAATCATTTTTCTCTTCGTTGAATAAATGGTTTTGTATCAAATAATTCATTACGTATTTGTAATTCGTTACTTATGCTTATCTTCTAAAGTAGTAGTATAACAACTAACGTAATCTATTGCTATTTAATCATTTCTCTAACTAACTAACTAACAAACCCTAGTCTCTCTCTCTCTCTCTCTCTCTCTCTCTCTCTCTCTCTCTCTCTCTCTCTTTTTTTCTCTAATACATTAAATGTGTCTAATACATTATAGGTAGTAAAAAAAAAAGAGTCTACATGGTTATGACTTATGACTCGAAGAGAGTAGATAATAGAAAGTAAATAAATACATGTAGGAAAATGTTTTAACCTTTGTTTGTTTGGTGGACAAAATAAACAATTGTGTAATGTTAACCTCGTACTGAGCTGAAATACTGTAATCTTGTTGATTACCGAGGTCACCAATTACGCTCACAAAGTGTACACGTGGCAACTTAAATAATCCACAATTTTCATTTTCTTAAGAACAAACAGAAAAATTCCTCAATTTTCTTAATTTTCGAGGTAAATTATAGGAGTATATTTTTAAAAGTTTGTCGAAAGATACGCAACGAAACTGCGTTTTCAAGCAACTGTCCTCTTTCTCTCTCTCTCTCTCTCTGCCTCTTCTACCCCAGCCCCAAACAATCCTTCCTTCACATTATATCCAGATTATAATACTATATAAACTTGATTTTTCGTGTTATTGATCTATAATTCTCTTCTTTTCCTTCGCAAAAATGGAAAATGTGATCTGGGTTTTTCATAAAGTTGATTAAAACAATCGGAGATTACAATTTTTGTTTTTTTTTGTCTGATGGGTCTGGTTGATTCATTGTTGGGAAAAGATGCAAGGAGATTTCTCAAAAGGAAAGATAGTGATGCTGCAGAAGCAGGTGCCTTGTTTATACCTAATTTATGAATCTGTTCACCTTCCTCATTTAATCAATATTCTTTCCTATGAAAATTCAGAGATTTCTCGTGATACAGAGACGATGCTTTATTCTCACATTGTCTCTGTTTTCAATCTTTAATTAGTCAATGATTTTGATGGGATTATCAAGACACAAATGTTTGATCATCAAAAGGATTGTGACCATTTCCAATATGAATTTTTTTGTCTTCATCACCTGTTTGATAAATTGCCTCTGATGAAATGAATTTCCTTTAGGTTTGTTTTATCTGTTTCTCGATTTTTGACTAGCAGGACGAGCTTTGGAAGAACTCAGAAGCTCTCTGTACAATGAGCTCAAGACATCAGAAGGAGCTAAACGGCAACAACAGAGATTTTGTGGCCCTATTGTTGCAATGTCCTTTAATTTCATTGTTGCAGTCGGAATCATCCTTGCTAATAAATTAGTAATTTACTTTGTTCATAATCCAATATTCTTCTATCGTTCCTTTCCATGTTTTTTGTGATTGTAAACTTTTCCTGTGGGGGTTTAATTCTGCAGGTAATGGGAAGAGTTGGATTCAATTTTCCAATTTTTCTAACATTGATTCACTATGCTGTTGCCTGGATTCTTCTAGCTTTCTTCAAGTCTCTCTCATTGCTTCCAATGTCTCCTCCATCAAAGACAACACCTTTCTCCTCTCTCTTCTCTCTTGGAGCTGTCATGGCCTTTGCTTCTGGACTCGCTAATACCAGTCTCAAACACAACAGGTTCATACCTCAATCCTTAATATTTACATTCATGATCATAGCTCATACTGTAACTTACCTTTAATTACCTTTGTCTCATACTTGAAAGATTTTGTTTCCTCTTCCTGTTTCCAGCGTTGGATTCTATCAGATGGCTAAGATCGCAGTGACCCCAACGATTGTTCTGGCTGAGTTTGTTCTCTTTAAGAAAACTATCTCTTCCACAAAGGTTTTGCTTGAGTATATATTATGACATTTCATTAGATCAATGAAGAATGACAACAAGTTTTTAGGTGCTTACTCTGTTTTGGGGTTTGCTCTCTCACAGGTCATGGCATTAGCCGTAGTGTCTCTAGGCGTCGCAGTAGCAACAGTGACCGATCTAGAATTTAATTTGTTCGGCGCATTGGTTGCTGTTGCTTGGATTATTCCAAGCGCCATCAATAAAATTCTCTGGTCAAATCTTCAGCAACAAGCAAATTGGACTGCCCTAGCGTAAGAATCTCTCTCTTCCATTTACTTGAGATTTAAGCAATGGAGGTCCCTTAAGATAGTAAACTCTTTACTAAATGCAGATTGATGTGGAAAACGACGCCATTTACAATCTTCTTCTTATTGGCTCTCATGCCATGGCTTGACCCACCTGGAGTTTTGCTGTTTAAATGGGATTTAGGTAATTCTTCTGCAATCCTTGTCTCGGCTCTTCTCGGCTTTCTTCTCCAATGGTCTGGTGCACTCGCTCTCGGGTAAGTCTTATGTTCTCTTCTTCGGTTTGAAGATCAAATTTGTGTTTTACTATATGGTTAGTTTGGGGTTCATTTTGCTCTTCAGAGTCTTGAATAACAGAACCTAATACTGTATATATAAACCAGTTCAGATTCATAACTTAATCCGTTTTAGAGTGATATTAAATCATACATTAAAACCATCTCTAAACAACAAACCGAACCAAAACCGGCTCAATCTGATTACCAAAACCGAACCAAGTCAAAGTGCTAAAAGTAGTTGTTTCTTGCAGGGCAACCTCAGCAACATCTCATGTAGTATTAGGCCAATTTAAGACATGTGTGATCTTGCTTGGAGGTTACGTTATCTTCGGCTCCGATCCCGGTTTCATCAGCATATGCGGCGCTGTGGCGGCTCTTGCCGGCATGTCTGTCTACACGTGGCTCAATCTTCCGCGGAAATCCATCGATCACATCTCGAACAAGCAGCTTCCGAAGCAAAACGTTACCGTTTTAAAACCCAAAGCTGAGGCTGACGACAGAGGAGGAGAGACCGGAGTAACCGTAATTTCTGTTGACCCGATTCTCCCCAAAACAACAACTGCAAATATCACATAACATTAAGTTTTTATTAGGAGCCAAAGAAAAAAAGGAGTTTAGTTTGGAACAACGGTTTAATTTCAGCATATATTGATATCCCATTAGTTTAGTTTATATAGCGAATACAGATTTTGTTAAAAACATGTGACGTGAATGTAGATACACTATATCCATCATTCAAACATATTTTTGAAACCTCATAAAACTTCTTACCATATGCACTAAAATATACAAAATTATTAGCTTTGCACGTATCACAACACTAAGAAACGTTTAATATATATATATATATATATATATTACTTTTTGAAAAATATGATAGCATAATATATTTTCGGGGTCGGATATATACCAGGGATGAACTTAATACTTTTGAATGCTGAATGTATATCATGCAGAACATATGCAAATCATACAGATGATGTAGATCATGCAGAAGATACATGTAGTAATTTGATTTTTACATAACAAACATTTACAACATTTTCTGTGTGGCGGATGGTATCTGCTTGCATAAAAAAATTTGCATTTTGTCCACGATTTGACGTCATATCTACAAACTTTGAAATTTACTAGTTTAATTATATATAATAATTCACAGAAGTAAAGACTTATATTTAAGTTTCTTATAATTTAAATTATAGGATTAAAACAACATACTAAATTTTTTTAAATCACATGAATAATATTGACTTTTGATTAATTCTCACATATAGTCTCATATATCTCATGTTATTTCACCCTTTATAATATATATATTAACTAAAAGATTTTGTTCAATTTTTATTATATTAAGTTTATAAATATATTTTATCTATTAATTATATATTATCATAAAACATTGGTATATTTAATCTTTGATAATAATAGCCGAAATTACAAATGATAATTACAGTTCAAAAAATTATTTAATTAAAAAACTTAAAAATAAAAAAAATTAGTTAGTGGTAAAAAAGAATTCTATAAGTACGAATTTAACATATAGACAACATAAATTCATATCATTGCACCCACATAACATCTATAAGTACAACTACAAAAAGAAAAAGCAAATGGCCTATAAATAAACAATTTATGTTTTTGTAATAAGTGAAAAAAAAAAGATATGCAGATTTTATGCGTACAAGTAGAGTTTAAATATCTTTTTTATCTGTTTGCAGATCAAATAATATTTTATAAACTTTTTCTCTGCAAAAAGAGTGTCTGAATGAGAATTAAGATTGCAGGTGGGTTCAACTGCTTTTAATCTACAGATGGGTTGCTAACCATTCAGAGTCTTAGTGTAACAGATGGATTGACCAGAAATTACTTATCCTTTGTAATATTATTATACTAGTATTACTTTAAGGACCGATCCGCCTCTTAGACCTGTCACATATGTCAAAAATTTATTTATAAAAGAATTATGCTATGTAAACATTTTATTTACAACAAAAATCTAGGTTTCTAAAACTGTGTAAACTAACACATATTCAGAGAAGAAGAAATTATAGAATATTATCAAACCACGCCATATCTAAAATCTCTTTTTTTTGGTGTGCTTATCTAAATCTGTTTAATATATGCACACCCATATTTAATTAATTAATTTTTTTATAAATGATGAACGAGTTCTTTATCTCTTATCCTTCATCTACTCTTCTTCTTCTCCTAATTTTTTTTCTTTTTTTTTCCATGCACAATATTTTCTGAAAAGAAATATTTATTTTCTGTATAATCTATGTTTTTTGAGAACATGTGAAAAGAAAAACAACGATGAAAGGTTTTCGAGCCCTCAAAAAAAAATCAAAATTAATTTTTGCATCCTCTTATACTCATTCTCCCATGGTGAGTACTCCTCTTTCTGAAACAAAGAAATACCTATAATTGAGTAAATCTTCACGTCATCAATAATATACACTGAAAATGGAAAACTGATATGTAAAGATCATTTAGGGGATCTAGCATCTTCGATTAATTTAGGAAAATGGAAATTTTCCAAAGCCGAAACCTTTTGTGACTTTTCGAGAATAGAGAAGCTAGAGAAACTAAATATAATTTGGGACAATGAGAGTGGTCTATACTTATGGGATTCAAGTAATTTATGAATAATAAAGTTGAAGAAAATTTGTTCTAAATTATCATGGATGGTTGGCGAACTCAAAAAATGACGACGCAAATAGTGCAATAGACAAATCACAAAGTTTTTATTATTATCGAAGGACAAAGATCCACAAAATCTATATGATGTGTATTAGACTTTGAATGCTGAATGCATGTCAAAAAATGTAGTTCATACAGATCATGTAAAACTTATGCAATTCATACAAATCATGATACTTGCTTGCACAAAAAAATTTGTGTTTTGTTCACGATTTGACATCATAGTTCAAAATATTATTAGTTTAATCACATATTATGTATAAGATTTTTCTATAATTTTAACTATAAGACTAAAACAACATATCAAATTATTCTAAAATCATAAAAATAATATTTACTTTTTGATTAATTGTCATAGATATTGTCATCTATCTCACGTTATTTCACCCTTTATAATATTAACTAATTAAACATTTTTGTTAAATTTTTATTATATTAAGTTTAAAAATATATTTTATTTATTAAGTATATATTATCATTAAAACTGGTATAATCAACCTTTAACAACAATTGCCAAAATAACAAATGATTAATTATAAGTTTAAGCCAATTATTTAATTAAAAAATAAAAATAAAAAGAATTTAGTAAATCATAAAACAAAATTCTTAGATACAAAATTAACTTCCAAATTTTATAAATAACACAAATTGATATCACTAGAGACACACAAAATCTACATGTACAACTACAAAAAGAAGAAGCAATGACCTAGACATAAACAGTTTCTTGTAATAAAAGAAGAAAAAAGATTTGCAAATTTGGGTGTACTAGTAGAGTTGAGTGCATGGCTTTTCCTTTTCCTCTTTTTTGATCTGATGTAGATCAAATAATATTTTATCATTTTTTTCCTATGAAAAAAGTGTGTGACTTGAAATTAAAATTGCAGATGGATCCAACTGCATTTAATCTGCAGCTCGGTTGTCAATCATTCAAAACCTTAGACTTTGAATGGAATGCAAATTATATGCAAATTAAATGCAGTCTGGATCATCTGTATTTAATGCTACCATTCACTCACTTTTTTTGCAGGAAAAAAATAATATTTAAATATTAAGATATGTGTGCATATCAAATAAGAGAAGAGAAAATGAACATACACCTATTTAGTCTTCGAATGGAATATAGGAGAGATGCAGATGAGCTGTAAGCGGGGCTATCTGTAACGTTTTTTACCATTCATGTAATAAATTGTACAGAATTAAAAATCAACAAATGCAGATAAATCTGTGCAGATCACACTAAATGCAGGAAAAAGAAAATCATGCCAAGCCTTGTAAAGAACACCATACTCAGCATTTTTTAAAAAATTCTATTTATTATACTTATATAAGCACAAAAATCCTATCTATTTATTTTTAAAATTCACTATTACACAACAATCCTAACTGTTACACAACAATCCTATCTTCCTCATTCACGAAGGTTTTTTTTTTTGCAGTCTTGTTTTCTTTTTCTTTAGTTTAATGATAATTTTAATAATTTACAAAATTATTGATTTTAAAAAATTGTAAACATGCAGGATAATTATAAAAGTAGACCATGGATGAACAAAAAGATTAGTGATCTTAACAACAACATCTTCAAAATCATTTGTTATTATTTATTATAAAAAATATGACATTTTTTATGAAATATAACATTATTATTTTTATGGAATGTTTGAGTTTGGTTTTCCTTTTCACAAATTTACAATACAGTTTTTGAATCTAGTAGAGAATTAAATCAAATGTAGCATTCAAATATGTGCAAATTGTTTAAGTTAAGGAAAAAAACTATGGTTTATATTATATATCACAGTAACATAACTGAAAATTCTGAATAATAAATATCACTAGAATAATTAAATTATCATATAATTTATTATATTTTTTTCTCACATATAGTATTAGTTGAATATATATTTTAGCATAATTGTTCTAAGAATTAATTTGTTATTGATGTCATGAAAATCATATCATAACTAAAATATATTATGAAATATAATAATATATTAAGCTCATTTTCAAAAAATATGAATAATATATATATATATATATATATGTGAATAGTTTAGCGTAATTTAGATCTTCACGAAATACGGTTGTCAGGTATCACATGTTATAATTCGAAAATGGTCTCCTTCCTGGGAAAAAACAAAAATTGTTTAATCGATATCATGCATCTTTACGCTCAGTTATCGAGAGGACATTTGGCGTTTGGAAGAAGAAATAGAGGATTCTATGTGAATTTCCTATATATGATATTCATGTTCAAAAAAGAGTGATGCTCATTTTATGTGTCATAATTTGTAATCTTTCCTTGTTTCTAGGTATGCTTATTGATAATTTTGGTTGACAAAAAAAAAAGTATGATGTGAATGATCTGCATGATCTACATGATCTGCATTTTCTGATCTGCATTTATCATTCAAAGCCTTAATGCATTACACCCATGATCTGCAATTTTTTTTTCTTTTTTTTTCTCCATTTAACTAACTCACACACATACTTTCTTTGAATTACAAATAACTATGATAAATGACGTACAAAATTGAGAAATCAAGAAACTAAACTATATCAATAAAATAACATTTCAGTTATTTTTAAAAAATCATATTTTACCTATTTTAACAAAATAATACTTTAGTTATTTAACAAAATAATACGGGGTAGTTGCAAAATTGACTCATTGACTTGGGTCAATNATTTTTTTCCGATTTTACCCTTATTTTTCCCATAATTTCGATTTTGCCATCAACTTTTTTTTTCTTTTTTTTCTTCACAATGAAAAAGTCTAAAATAGGTCTCAAATCTCAAATATTTACAAAATTGTCATCTTCTTCAATTCTCTCACCCACCATAACCAACATAAATTGAAGCTCTAAATGCACCATCACCAACCAATTTTCACCTTAT